>JADIOY010000039.1:37898-53215 GCA_018344475.1 Xiuguozyma silvatica | reverse complement strand
ATTTCTCTCCCCGAGTTGGGAGCGTGGGGGTGGAGCCGGCTCATGCGGGGAAAGGCAGGCTCCGAACAAGTTCAGTACGGGATCACCTCACAACGCTCGATTTGATGCCCGGTGCAACCTGCACGGGAAGCAAAATCCTTTGCAGTTAGACTGAAAAAAATGTAGGGATTTCTAAAGTGATATATATCTTGCTCCCGTAACCAATTTGTCATTCGCTCTTACTTACTGTAGATACGTAATCCCCTCCTCTTTTTATCCAACCATTACCGTTTGTTGTTGGGGCAGCCTGTCGTGCGGCCTGAAAGCCAGGTCCGCAAACCCACCCTCTGGGAACCGCACAACCTTGCAGGTTCCCTCCTTCAGTAGACGGTCACCGATGTGCCGGTCTTTGCCGAACGACCTGAGTTCTTCAAGCCTGACTGTGGTCCGGGCCAGCCCATCGAGGCACCGGTCCTTCGCGAACCACGTCACCGTGAGGTACTTGAGCATCCTGCACACCTCTGGCCGGTTCGGCAACTCCTCTGTGAACCGCAGGTAGTCGTCGACCTGCGTGTGTAGGGCAAACTCGAGCTCGAGCCACCTAAGGTTCGGGCACTGCGGGAGCATCGAGTCGAAGCAGAGCATCCCGCAGGGCTCCTTGCTGAGAATGCCAAACGTCAGTGTCTCGAGCTTCTTGGCGTGCCGGAGCAGCCGAGACAGATCGGAGCACCGGAATTCGAGACTATAGACCCGCAGGTGCTTTAAAGTCTGCGATAGCTGGACGTAATCGCTCTCGTCCAGCTTCGTCGGGTCCATCGTGTAGATGTGGGTCATGATGCGTACGGTGACGGACTCGAGCCTTGCACCTTTGGAGAGCGCCACCTTAACGACATCGGTAAACCGGACACCAAAGACGTCTTCAAAATCGACGTGGGTCAGCGTCTTGGTGATCACAGCATCGAGCGTACGCAGGTCGAGCGCCACATTCTTGAGTGTCAGGCTCTTGAGCCTAGGGAGCGAGAAAGAGTTCACGAACGTCACGTCCCAGGCGCTGCAGTCCGGGCTCACGAGGGCGAACCGTTCGAACTGTAACGGGATCCGCTGCGATGTCTGGATCGACCGCTTGCGGTTCGACAGCGTGTCCATGTAGACGGAGAGCTCGACCTCGTCGAGCGCCTTCAGGTACGACAGGAACCGGATCATAAAGTCTCCGCCAAAGTCCGTCAGCACCTCGGCAGTGAGCCGCCGCGGACCAGCCGGGAACTTCTTGGGCAGCTTCGACATCTGCAGCGGGAAGCTCAGCTTCAAGTCGACCTTGTCGACGTTCAAGTTGCGGTTGATAAGGAAGTCAAAGAGTCTGGCAAGATCGGCCCCCTGATCTGGGAACCGGGCGCTCAGCTCGTCGATCCATACACCGCGCCGCTGCACAACCTCGGCAAGGTACACAAGGTCCTTCATTGTGACGACCTTGTCCTCTAGGAGGGCGCCCGCAAACGAGGGCGATGAGATCACCTCCTCCATCACCAAAGGAGAGGCCAAAGCACAGCTCAGGAGGTCCCCAAAGGGCAAATACGTCAGCAGCAGCGCCACGAGCTCCGGCGGAAGCTGCTCAAAGAAGTTCACACGCCGTCGCATGCTGTACAACGAGTGTGAGGGCATCTCTTTCTCAGCAGGACTTTGTCAACGTCCACCCGTTGCTTATCAATTATTATCCGTATTAGGCAATTAAGATGAGGTGCGAGGGCCACACTATTTATAAGATTTCTGCCGATTGTGTTCTTTTTTTTTTTTTTTTCTCTGATCGATCTAATCAGCAGTTTAGCTAGCTAGTTACCTAGCTGGCTACCTACCTATCTACCTATCTATCCGCCTGATGTACTAATGCAATCCTTATTTTTTTTTTTATTTTTTCACGTATTTTACCTAGTTACAATGCAAGGACGTACTGGATCACCCGGTCGTCCTTCAGGTCGTCGCCGCTGTCACCAACGAGCTTCTTCAGCTCGTCGACGACGGCGTCGCTGCCCAGCGACTCGATGCCACCTTTGGCTTCGACGTTCTGCTTCCACTGCGTCAGCAGCTCCTTCAGCTCCTTCTTTCCCTTGATCAACTCGTCGTCGCTGAACTGCTTCTGGCGCTTGGCAGCGGACTCCTCGTCCAGCTCGCTGGCCTTGCGCTTCGACATCGAGATGATCTTCTGTGGGAACTTGACCACCTCAGCCACGTGGATACCGAACGACTGGTCAGAGATGCCCGGCTCCACCTTGTAGAGCAGCGTGATGTTGTCGTTGGTGCCATGTGCGGCGGCCTCCTCGTCGATGTCCTCGACGTGTGCGACAACGTGCAGGTTCTCGATCGTCGAGACCTTGTCGGCGAGCGTCGTCAGCTCGTGGAAGTGCGTGGCAAACAGCGTGAACGAGTGGATCTTGGTGGCAATGTGCTCGGAGATCGACCAGGCGAGGCCGAAACCGTCGTACGTGGAGGTGCCTCTTCCGAGCTCGTCGACGATGATGAGCGAGTTCTCGGTGGCCGTCTTGAGGATCGAAGACATCTCGAGCATCTCGGACATGAACGTCGAGACGCCCTTGAGCTGGGAGTCCGAGGCACCGACACGGGCCAGGATCGAGTCAACGACACTGACTTCGGAACCGGCAGCAGCCGGAATGAAGCAGCCGATCTGGTTCATCAGGGCGATGACGCCGGCAGTACGGATGTACGTCGACTTACCGCCCATGTTTGGACCGGTGATGATCAGGAATTCTTCCTTGCCCTTCTCCATGTGGATGTCGTTGGCGATGAACATCATGTTATCCTGCTGCTCGAGGCACGGGTGGCGGGCCTCCTTGAGGTCCATGACGCGCTGGTCGCCGTTGATAGGGTAGATCTTTGCCGGGCGGATGTACTCGACGGGGGCGAACGCAGAGGCGTGTGCGAAGGCGACGAGCACGTCGAGCGTCGACAGTGCCAAAGACAGCTTCGTGAACACTGGACTGTAGGTGGCAGCGGTGGAGACGACCTCGTTGACGATCTCGCGCTGGCACTTCTCGTAGTCCTCCTGGAGAGCCTTGTACTCCTTGCTGAGCCTGCTCAGCTCCGATGTCGTGAAGTAGACGCCGGCCTTGACGGTCGAGAGCTCCCTGTAGTTCGAACTGCCTCTGATGCACGAGGCGTCGTTTCTCGTCAGACGGAAGCACCAGCCGTGCTGGTGGTGGTCCTCGAACTTGAGCTTTCGGTCGAGGTCCATTCCGAGGTCATCACCGGCCTCCTCGTGGATGCCCTTCATCTGGTTGCGGACGCTCTCAAGCTTCTTGCTGAGATCCATGAGAGACTCGTCGTACTCTGGGTTGATGGCGATCATCGACGAGGATAGAGCGGAGGCGGAGGTGGCCTCCTCGAGCGAGGTCAGATCGATCGTCTGCTCGATCATCGACTGGTAGGTGCTGAGCACCTGGACGTACTCTTCGAGCGGCTGCAACCACATAGACTCGACGAGCGAGTCGACTGTGGCATCTGGCTCCATCTGGTTGGCAACACCTTCCTTGAGGAGGTCGACAGCGACGGGCAGCTTCTGGCACAGTTGGTAGAGTCGGATGACGTCATCGAGCCTGGCCACACGGTTGTTCTTGGCGTTGATACGTTTGAGGAGCTTGGCAACATCAGGAACTTCAGAGAGGAAGTCGTTCTGGAGGTTGGCGCGCAGGTTCATGTCCTCGAAGAAGAACTTGACGAGGGACTGGCGCTGGCGAATGGCTTCCACGTCGACGAGCGGCTGCTTGAGCCACTGAGACAGCGTGCGGGTGCCACCGGCAGACTTGCAGTTATTGAGCAGGCCAAAGAGCGAAGACGACTTGGACATCGAGTTGTTGAGAGACGGTGGCGGGAACAGGTTGAGCGCGCGGACGGCGGCATAGTCGAGCTTCATGAATTGCTCGAGGCTGTACTTGCCGACGGAGATGGCGCCACGGTTGGCGTCGTCGGCGAGCAGCGAGAGGTACGAGATGAGGGCGTTGGAGCACGACTGGGCGATCTCAAGACTGGAGAGCTCGTTCGTCGAGAGCACGAGCTCGTTGCCAGTGAGGGTGACGAGGTCCTGCTCGATGTTACGCGTGTTGAAGTCGGCACCTCTCACGTCCGAGATGACAATGCCGCAGCGGTCGACCAGGGCACGCACCTTGTCGTCGTCGACACCGTTCTCAGAGAGAAGGCACTCTTTGACGCCGAGCTGGATGAGGATCGACTCCAGGTTGGAGTAGAGCTCGTTGTCGCCAAACTCGGAGAGGCCGAGGTACTTGCCGTTCGGATCGTAGTAGCACAGGCCGAACTTCTTGCCCTCGGCGGCAGAGTTGGTCAGCTTGACGGCGGCGATGATGGAGACGCTCGTGAGCTCGCTCGTGTTGATGAGCTCCTCGATCTCTCCCAGGTTACCTGGAGACGCGAGCCGCGGCGGGGAGGTCCACTCCTTGTCATAGATCTCGAGCTTGTAGCCCATGTCGATGACGACGATCCGCACGAGGTTGGCAAACACGGCGGGCGACAGCGTCAGGTACTGGATGTGGCGCTTGTCGCCGCCAATCTTGACGGAGGCGCCCTTAACGACCGACTGGGTCTTGTAGATGAGATCGGCAACGAACTCGGCGTCATCGTCGAAAACGGTATAGTAATCGCCCTTATCGACGACGCGGATGGTACGCTGAGGCTTCTCGGGGAGCTGCGCATACTTGTAGTAGAACGAGCGCTGGTCTCGGTCGTCCGAAAACTTGAGGTCCGGTCTGACAGAGGACATGAGGAGCGTGTAATTGTGGGGGTGAAAACAGTTGAAGAAGCGCGTCGCGTTTGAAGGCAGAGAAAAAAAAAGTGTGTAGTGTCCAATGTTAAGGGTCCATCTATATTATAATAATTACATCGTAGTAAACGTAAGCTTCTTAGGCGGGTTTATGCGGTCGCACCGTAGTCATACTCATCGTCCTCGTAGTACTCCTCCTCAATCGTCAAACTGTTGTCTCTATACTGGAAGAACTGGAAGAAGATCGTAAAGTCCTCGAGCAGGGTACCGAAGGAGCCAACGAGCCAGGGCAGGTTGATCTGGATGTATTTCTTGCCGGTGGAGACGGCGAGGATCGACACGACGTAGGTGACGTTACCGAGGCAGGCGAAAAGGAAGAAGAGGAACGAGATGCCCTCGCAGGACTTGCGCTCCCAGTTGAGAATAATCTGAGGGATTCTGGAGCCGAGGTAGAGCGCGGCGCAGAGCCAGCCAAAGAACTGGCCGAGCGGGTTGTAGACGAGGTCCTCATCGTTTGGAACCTTGTCCTCGTCGGCGGGGCCGAAGTACCAGCCGGCGACGCCGGCGGCACACACGAGCAGCACCATCATGACGTTGTAGAAGACCTCGCGCTTGCGCTCGTCGGTGATGCCCGACGTGAGGTTGACGCCGTCGAGGTCGTTGAAGTTGGCATCCGTGGAGTCGTCGGCGTTGGCAGAGGTGGTGCTGGCGGCCTGCAGGGCAGCCTCCTCGTCGTTCAGGGACTCGTGCGACAGCACGGTCTCGAGGAGCGGCTCGTCCTCGCTGAGTGGGTTGGCTGGAGAGAGGTGGATAGGGTCGACATCGGCGCCCTTGTCGTGGCCGTAGGCAAGGCACTGCCAGAGCAAGATGATGTCTGCGAATGTGTAGTAGAAGGCGAGGATGATCATCGTCGAGAGCACCTTCTGGAGGATGGCTCCGATGACGTTGAAGACGTCACCGGCGAGCCAGAGAATGACAAACATGAGGGAGACACCTTCGGCGCTCTTGCGGATGAAGTTCTCGTAGATCTGCGGGGCGAACACGATAATCCAGCAGGCGATCGAGATTGAGCCGGTGATTCCCGAGACGGCCTCGGCATCGATCACAACTGGGGAAGGTGGTGGGGCCATGGCTAAGCTGCTGTATCTCTTTTTACTATATAGATAGTGTGGGGAAGAGAAAAAATTTGACGAGGCAGTCAGTGAAAAAAGTGAGAGGGAGCAAATGCAGTGAAAAACCGGGCGGTGCAACCGGTGAAAAATTTCTGGGGGGGGGGGAGGAGAGAGAGAGGAGGGTGCTAACTAGGTTAGACCTGTACAACCATGGCTGAGGAGAAGGAGAAAATCGCTGTTGGCGACGAGATCGTTGGCGACGACGGTCAGAAGTACCGCATTATAGGTCCGCCAATTGTTCTGGAGGATGGCACGGTGATCCAACGCAAGAAGCCGATCATTCCAGAGGGCATGACTAAAGGCCAGTGGAAGAAGATGGTGAAGCACCAGCGCTGGCTCGGGATGAAGGACAAAGTGAGGAACGACCGCAAGGAGCGGAAGAAGGAGCTGAAGAAGCGAATCTTGCAGATGCAAGCTGCTGGCGAGGATATCAGTGCACTCGTTCCCAAGAAGGAAGGTGTCCCGCATGTGCGGTTGGAGGACCAGAAGGAGAGCGGGGCCAAGGTGATTGTGGACTGCGGGTTTGACGAGCTGATGACGCAGAAGGAGGTGGTGAGTCTGAGCAACCAGCTGGCGAGAACGTACGCGGCCAACAAGAACGATGCATACAGGGTCGGCCTGACGTTTTCGTCGTTCGGCCAGAGACTGAAGCAGCGGTTCGACGACGACATCGACGAGTACCGGCACTGGAGCGAGCAGCACATCACCATCACGGACAAGAGTCTGGAGGAGGTGCTTGCGGAGCACGGCGGCGCCGAGAACGCCGTGTACCTCTCTGCAGACACCGACGAGATGCTCGAGGGGCTCGAGCCTGGCAAGACGTACATCATTGGCGGCATCGTCGACAAGGGACGGCACAAGAACCTGTGTAAGGAAAAGGCCGAGTCACTCGGGATACCTGTCCGGCGGCTGCCGATCGACGAGTGTATCAAGATGAGCGGCCGCAAGGTGCTAGCGACGTCGCACGTGGCCGAGCTGCTGATCCGCTGGTTCGAGTTCGAGGACTGGACCAAGGCGTTCGAGGCTGTTCTGCCGGCGCGCAAGTTCAAGCCGGAGACGCCGAAGCACAGCCGGAGATTGAAGGCGGAGGCCAGGAAGGCGGAGGCGGAGGCGGCAGCCAAGGAAAAGGAAGCTGCGACTACGGAATCCTCAGATGCTGCGGAATAGATTATACTATAGACAAACCAAACCAAATAGATCACACCTAATTAACTGGAATCCGGTGGATAACGGTATCTCCTTCGACCTTGATGGCCTCAGTGCGTGGGGTCTCGACGATGTTGACCTTGATATCCGTGATTTCATCGACGGGAGCAGGCTTGAAGGAAGGCTTCTCGGGCTTGACCGACTTCCCGTCCGGCTTGACCGACTTCTCGTCCGTCTTGGCCTCATCAGCCTCCTCCGCCTCCTTGGCGGCCTTCTGGGCAAGCTTCACGGTGGCGTTATTGTAAGTGCCCAGCACGAAGTAGCACACGGTGAAGAAAACGACCCAGAGGTTCGGTTCGAGGAAGTTCTGGGCAACGGCCATGAAGATCGGCGAGGTGATCCAGGAGGACTGGATGACGGCCAGCAGCGACTTGCGCAGGGCCAGGCGGATCTTGCGGTAGATGACGAAGAGCTCGAGTCTGAAGGCGCGCATGTTGCCCTCGGCGGCAAGGCGGCCCAGCATCGTGAACTGCGTGGCGTTGATCATGCCGATGAAGGAGACCATGAGGAACGAGAGGATCGGCGTGATGGTGACCATAGACACGAGGATCTGGAGCACCTTGAGCTGGAAGTTCATTCGTCTGCCGCGGAAGCCGCGGTTCAGCAGAGCGTACGAGTAGTGCGAGAACGGCGCATTGATGGCACCGCCGAAAATGGCCATCAGAAGCACCTTGGAGCTGAGCGTGTGCGGGATCGAGAGGCTCGAATGGCCCAACGTCACGGTCAGCGTCTGCGTGTCGCCAGCGGCAAGCGAAGCAATCTGCTCGTTGAGGGCGCCGAAGAGCGCGCTCGTGGCGGCCTTGGTGAGCAAAGGGTGTCTCTTGAGGTGGTAGAGGTACTGTCTGTTGAACTCGGACATGGGGTCAGGCACGCAGATACAGATCAGAGAGGAAGACGGGGGAGCGTGGATGTGAAAAGTTGTGGGGAGATTTGGAACCCCGAATGACCAAATAGGAAATCTGGGAGAGCTTATCAGAGACCGGCGTTCCGATGGCGGGAGGGACAGACGAGCTGTAGTTGTCGGGAGGTGATAGGAGATATTATAGGAGAGTGGACCGAATGAACCAATGAAGCGTAGAGGACTAGCTGGAGCCAAAATAAACTCCCTGACGATAGTCCCAAGGCGTGATCAGAACGTCCCACGCTCGGTCCCTCTCGCAATGTACCTTGCCTATTTTGGCCGAGTGTCTACAGCCGTGCCTGAGATAATTTTTCACTGAGCAAGGACAATTTTCACTGAGTCCTCGAGCCTCAGAAACTTCTTCTCACTGGGTTTCTTGCGCCAAAATTTCCTTCTGTGTTAGTGCAGCAAATTTTTCAGAAAAAAAATTCTAAAAAAATTTTAACCTCCCCCATCTCACTCAGATAGAGTACTAACACCAAAGCACACAATTATCATGGGTTACGAACCAAGAGGAAGAGGCGGCTTTGGAGGCCGTGGCGGCCGTGGCGGCAGCAGAGGCGGATTCGGCGGCAGAGGCGGCTCTAGAGGCGGCTTCGGTGGCCGCGGTGGCCGTGGAGGCAGCAGAGGAGGATTTGGAGGCCGTGGAGGCGGCAGAGGAGGAAGAGGCGGCAGAGGCGGCCGTGGAGGCTTTGGCGGTGCTGGCCGTGGCGGCCACGGCGGCCCAGGCGGTGCTAGAGGTGGTGCCAAGGTCGTTGTCGAGCCTCACAGACACCAGGGCGTTTACATTGCCCGCGGAAAGGAGGATCTCCTCGTGACGAAGAACCTGGTTCCAGGCGAGTCCGTCTACGGCGAGAAGAGAATCTCCGTCGAGGAGCCATCCAAGGACCCATCGACGCCACCGACGAAGGTCGAGTACAGAGTCTGGAACCCCTTCAGATCGAAGCTCGCCGCCGGTATCATGGGTGGTCTTGACGACATCTACATGGCCCCAGGCAAGAAGGTGCTCTACCTCGGTGCTGCCTCCGGTACGACCGTCTCGCACGTCTCGGACCTCGTCGGTCCAGAGGGAATCGTCTACGCCGTCGAGTTCGCACACAGACCAGGCCGTGAGCTGATCGCCCTCGCCAAGAAGAGACCTAACATCGTCCCAATCATCGAGGACGCCCGTCACCCACAGAAGTACAGAATGCTCGTCAGCATGGTCGACTGCGTCTTCGCCGACGTCGCCCAGCCCGACCAGGCCCGTATCATTGCATTGAACTCGCACCTGTTCCTCAAGGACGGCGGCGGAGTCGTCATCTCCATCAAGGCCAACTGTATCGACTCCACCGTCGACGCCGAGACCGTCTTTGCCCGTGAGGTCCAGAAGATGCGCGACGAGCGCATCAAGCCGCTCGAGCAGCTTACCCTCGAGCCTTACGAGAGAGACCACTGTATCGTCGTTGGCAAGTACATGAGAAGCGGAAGTAAGTAAGCGGGCAGCAGCCTGCCTGCTTCGCCTTCCAGCTCGATAGAATCTTTGTTTTGTAACCTTCGAAAAACTAGCGTACCTTCTACACACTGCTCTACTACTATAGTTTAAAAATTAAACCTGCCCTCGGTCTTTTTAACCTGCTTACCAATCCTTCTTTATGAGCTCCCGGCAGGCTGTAGCGGTGGTTTCGGACGACACCGACACCGACACCGAAACCGACGGGGAGATCGAGATCGTTGGCGAGGAGCTGCGGGCGACCCCAACCGTTGATAACAGTGGAGGTGCCACCCATTTCAGCAGCGGCCCGCCCCCGACCGTTGTTTCAAACGGGCCCCTGATCTCACTGGACAGCGACGAGGAGGATCCAGACGTCTGGTCAACGAGGGAGGCGGAGCAACCGACTGAACGAGAGGAACCAGAGGAAGACGACGTCCAGATCACGAGTGTTCGCCAGACGCCACGACAGAGACACTTTGCGCGCAACGGCGACGGCGGGTACTTTCTGAACCTGCCCGCCGAGCAGCGGTTTGTGCCCGTCGCAAGGGGGCAACGGATCACACGGAGGGGTGCGAGGGCGCCTCTGCGCGGTGTGCGTGCCGCCGCGGCGGCCGCCGACAACAGCACGCCTGCGATGCGGGTGCGAGAGCGTGCCAGAGACAGAGCCACCAGCTCCGTGCAGCGTGCACAGAGGGCGCAACGGATGGCCTGGGCCCGGCAGCCGCATGCGCTCGACTACGGCCGGTTTGCGCGGTTCATCCAGGACACGTTCAGCACGATGAACTTCAACCCCGGCTGGCTCGGCGCCTTTGACCCAGGAGACGGGTACGACGAGGACGAGATGCCGGAGTCTATCATGGACGAGATCGCGCGCCGCGAGCAGCAGATCGAGAACCGCCGTGTCAACAGTCGTGCGAGCGTCGCCAACCGCATGAAGGCGCAGTCCGAGAAGGCTGCCAAGATCCCTGAGGCGTTCAGGTCGCGACTCTCGAACGGCATCTCGACGACCGACGATACCGTCTGCGTCCTCTGCGGGGTGAAACTCGTTGAAGGAATCCCAGAAGATTTCGAGGTGATCTCCGACGAGCAGGAGATCAAGCACCTCGTGCTCGACGAGAAGTTCAGGGCACCGTACCAGTGCTGCAAGAAGCTGACGACGATCGACAGAGAGCTATCGAAAAAGATCTTCTTTGGCAAGTGCGGGCACGTCTACTGCGGGCGGTGCGTGAACAACATCATGCGGGCGTCAAAGGAATCCAAAGCAGTCAAGCAGCAGCGTGCGCGCCGCCGCAGGAAGCTGACGGCGAACTTGGACAGGATCTCGGTGGCAGACCTCGACTTTGACGACCCGGAGCTCTCGGCGCCGACCCAGTGTGTTGCAGAGGGCTGCAACAAGCCGATGAAGGGCCGGTACTTCTTTAGGGAGTTGTACGTGTAAGCTATACTAAAGGAATGTTATTAATGCTAACTAATGCGTGGATTGGGGGTATGCGGGTGCGGACGTCGGTGCCGGCGGCGGTACCGATGCGAGTGCCGCGCAGTGTGGGCACCGAGCGGTGTAGTAGTCGATGTCGACGGGGTAAGGGTCGGAGGCGATCTTCTCGACGATGTTGTTGACGGAGGTGGGTAGCAAAGGGATCTTTGGGTTGAACTGGATGCTTACGGCGACGTTGGCGGCGCCGGCGGCGCCGGCGGCACCGGCAGTTGCTGCGGTGGACGCATCGTACAAGTTGAGTGGCAGCTTGTAGTCCTTGGCATAGGTGGACCGGGAGCTGAAGAGGATGCGGATCTTGTCAAAGACGTAGAACTTGCGGTCCTTGTAGTTGACGAACTTGACCTCGACCTCGCTCGTGAGCTTGCGGAGGCGGATCTCGGGCGAGTAGACGACCTCCTTGTAAGTTCTGAACTTGACGAGCATCTTTGAGTTTGGCTGGAGGGAGGTGAGGTCGTAGGGCAGGAGCACGAGAGAGTTGACGGTCTTCTCGTTGTTGTAGATGATCAGTTGCAGCTTACCCCTCGGGGGCACCTGGTACCCGGGGAACTTGCGGCGCGGCTTGGAGAGCGGGTGGCGGAGCTCCTTGTTGACGTAGTGGCTGTTGAGATCGATTTCTCCGAAGTACGGTGTACCTTGAGAGGCGAGCTTGATGGAAGCCGGCGAGGCCGGCGAAGAAGAGTATCCTGAGAATAACGAGTAGCCGGCAGCAGTGGCAGCAGTGGCAGCAGTGGAACCGCCGGTGGTTAAGTACTCCCCTACAAATGGCAGTACAAGCTGCTTACCTGCTCCGGCGCCCAGCTTCAGCGTGAAAGGGTTGCCCTTTGGGGCGGCGCCGAGCAGCCCAGAGTAGAGGATGCTACTCGAGGAAGAGCGGCGGCGGCGGGCCTTGCCGCGGCCCTGGCCGGCGGCGAGCAATTCGCACTTGTAGCAGAAGCCCATAGAGGAATGAGTGATTATTAGGGGGGTTAGTGTGGAGTTTCCCCGCGCGACAGATAAGGCCCCCCAATTATAGTACCGTTTCTGGCCCCTCTCTTTATCATGGGCAAACAGGTTCCGACGGTGCTGCTGGCGTTCGTCGCCGGCACGATCATCACGGGCACGTGCAACTCGATCTTCACGAAGCTGCAGGACTTCCAGTGCGTCAAGCACTGCGCCAAGCACGGAAACGAGGTGTACTTTTCGCAGCCCGTCATCCAGACGATCCAGATGTTCATCGGCGAGATGCTGTGCTGGATTCCGCTGGCTGTGCGGTACTTCACTCGAGGTGACACCCCAGAGGTGCACGAGGCCGCTCTGGGCGAGATCCGGCCGCTGCTGAGCCACCACGAGGGCGAGAGCAGCGGACCGAAGAAGACGCTCATCTCCTCGAAGGACTCGCTCGTGCTGGCCGTGCCTGCCATCTGCGACATCCTCGGCACGACGCTGATGAACGCCGGGCTGCTGTACACGCCGGTCTCGATCTACCAGATGACGAGGGGTGCGCTGATCCTCTTTGTCGGACTCTTCTCGGTGCTCTTCCTCAAGCGGTACATCAACCGCATCGAGTGGACCTCGCTCTTCCTCGTGTTTGTCGGCCTCTTCCTCGTGGGCCTCAGCGGATACCTGAACGAGCCGAAGATCAGCGCTGCGATCCACGTCTCCAGCGAGTCCGTCTCCAGCGAGTCCGTCTCCAGCGAGTCCGTCACCGGAATCACCCTCGGCTGCGCGCTGATCCTCCTCGGCATCATCTTCAGCGCTTTCCAGTTCGTCTCCGAGGAGAAGATCCTCGGCAACCTCGAGGTGGCACCTTTGCAGCTCGTCGCCTGGGAAGGTCTCTACGGCTTCCTGTTCACCACGGCTGGTGCAATCGTCGGCTACGCTGTAGTCGGCCACACCGAGTCCGGCAGGGACGGAATCTGGGACCTTGCCGCCGGCCTCCACCAGGTGTTCAGCAACAAGATGATCCTGGTGACCTCGGTCCTGATCATGCTCTCGATCTCGAGCTTCAACTTCTTTGGCATCAGCCTCACAAACAAGCTGAACGCCACGGCCCGTTCGACCATTGACACCAGCCGGACGCTGCTCGTGTGGATCGTGTCGATGTTCCTCGCCTGGGAGTCGTTCAGCTGGCTCCAATTGGTGGGCTTTGCGGTGATGGTCTACGGCACGCTGGTGTTCAACGGCGTCATCAACGTCGACGACAAGGTGCCAAAGTGGCTCAGAGGCCCTGCTACGAAGGACAGCTTGATCGTCGACGAGGTCGAGGAGGGAATTGTCAGGCGGTGACCGGTATGTATAGTGTAATCAGGCCCAGCCGGGCCCAGCGAGGGGGCCCAGCGAGGCTCCCTCGCCTGCATTAAATTATATTCACCCCCCCCATTTTAGCCCCATTTTAGCCCCATTTATTAACCTACTTCTTTCATGGACAGCGACGACCAGCGGCTCTTCCGGTTCCCGGTGATTAAGCTGCCGAACTCGCGGACTGTCCGTACCGCGATGGTCTACCTAGCCGGCGCGCTGTACGCGGTCGGCTTCTGGCTCATCGTCGACGCCAGCGTCTACTCCAAGACCGTCAACGCCTCTGTTGTGCACGTCACCTTCGTCGACTGGATCCCGTTCATCTGCTCGACGCTGGGCATGATGGTGATCAACTCGATTGACAAGTCGCAGCTGTTTAACTCCGACGGGTTCGGAAGCAACATGCAGTGGCAGGCCCGGCTGATTCTGTTCATTGGGTTCTCGCTGCTGGCCATCGGCGTCGCGGGCTCTTTCCTCGTGCTCATCCTCAAGTTCCTCATCAAGGGCTACAACACGATGCCGACGCTCGGCATGGGGCTCGAGAACGTCGGCGCAAACTTCTGCGTGATGCTTTCGTGCATTCTCCTCTGGGTGATCCAAAACATCGAGGAGGACCAGACGCTCTCTCTGTAACTCTCTACTCTAATCTAACCAGGAAAAAAAAAAGCATACATCATCATTAGTATAGTAGTATCATGTCAGCATGCTCGCGGGTCTAATGCGTGGGCAGGATCCGGCGGGCGTCGTCGCCAAGCGTGCGCAACTCGTATTCGCTGAAGTTGAAGAGCATATCGCGGACAGGGATCTTGGCGTTGACGGTGCGCGGCGTGACTCTAAAGTTAGGGTCGCGGAGGCTGTCAAAGAAGACGTGGCCCATCACGTGCTTTGGTCTGTACCGCTCCTGCGGCCTGTAGACGAGGACCTTCATGAGGAGGTCGACGGCCTCCGGCGAGGCGTGCGAGAAGGTCTTCTTGAACCGCGACGGCACGTTCGACGTGTACAGCTTGTGGTTGTACATCGGGCCGTTGTATGAAGGGTTGCACTCGTAGATGTACTCCTTGTCGGGCGGGCCGAGCAGCTTCGAGATCTCGCGCAGTTGGAGCATCGGCTCCTGGCCTTGGAACACCGGTCTGCCCATGAACATCTCACCGATGACGCAGCCGAGCCCCCAGACGTCGATCTGCGTCGTGTAGAGCGAGCAGCCGACGATCAGCTCAGGGGCACGGTAGTACCGCGAGCAGATGTACGCGACGGAGGGCTGGTTCGGCTCGAGCCGCTTGGCGCTGCCAAAGTCGCAGATCTTGAGCAGCAAAGTGTCCGGGTCTATCAGAATGTTGGACGGCTTGATGTCGCGGTGGCAGATGCCGAAGCTGTGCAGGTAGTTCATCGCGCGGGCGATCTGGAACGAATACACCATGATGTGCTGCTCGGCGAGGATCATCTGCGCCGCGCGGAACCGCTTGATCTCGCTCTGCAGGTTGCACGGCAGCGACTCCATGACGAGGTGCTGGTACAGCTTGTTGTGGTCCTCCGGGTTCGGGTATGTGAAGAAGAACTCGAGCGTCACCACGTTCGGGTGCGCCGTCTTGCGCAGGATCTCGAGCTCCCGCGACTTGTACTCGGTCTGCGCCGGCACCTTCTTGATGGCGAACGGACCGATCCATCCGCCGTCAGCGCCGGCGCTGCCACTGGTGCTGCCACTAGCGCTGCCACGGCCACTATCGCTGCCACCGGCGCTGCCAGCCTCCGCGTCTTGTAAATAGGCCCGCAGAACGGTGCCAAAGGCGCCTTCGCCGATCTTGGCCGTCTCGCGGACGTTCATCGGCCGCGTCACGCTCGACTTGTTGTTGGTGACCGCCTGGACGAGGAATTGCACCATTTTAGGAGGGTACGTGTCAAGCGGTTATTCGGTTTCGGGGTAGAAAGAGAAGGGGGAAAAGGGGGCGTGCCTAGGGGGCGTCAGTCTGGTTACAGATGGGTTGGGCGGAATAAATAAAAAAATGGGCCAAGAATAAAAAAAAAAAACGCTA
>JADIOY010000039.1:0-36425 GCA_018344475.1 Xiuguozyma silvatica | reverse complement strand
GGCCGGTTCGAAAAACAAAAAAAAAAAAAAAAAGGAGCGCTCCAAATCGTCCCCTCCCCATATTATATAGATCACACTTGTCCACAACATGGCGCCTCCGACCGCCATGGTAGACAAGCTCGCGTTCGCCATCCAGGAGTGCACGTTCATGACCTCCGTCATGCGCAACTCCGCACGCACCTCTGCCGGCCCGCTCTCCGCCTTGCTCGGCAACCAGTTCGCCAGAGACGGCTCCCCAGCCTTCCTAGACGACGAGAAGCTCCCCAGCTTCCTCAAGACGGGCGCAACATCCAAGGAGGACAACCACTTCGTCAGCGGCTTCGTCGAGCTGCGGTCGATCCTCTCCGAGGTCGAAACTCTCGACGACGTCGACCTCATGACCCTGCTGCAGCCGTTCCTGCTGCTCATCAAGTCTCCCAAGATCTCCTGCTACATCACCTCGGTGGCCGTCAACTCGCTCGAGATGTTCATCAAGTACGGCATCGTCGACGTCCACCAGAAGGGAATCCGCGAAGTCATGTCGCAGGTCGTCTCGGCCCTCTCACACTGCCGCTTTGAAGGCTCCGACCAGAGCCAGGACGACATCTTGCTCGTCAAGATCCTCCAGCTGCTCGAGACCATCGTCGTCACCGATCTCGGCTCCCAGCTCCAGGACGACTCCATGTACGACATCGTCTCGACCTGTTTCTCCGTCGCAATTAATACCCGGCGCCGCGACATGCTCCGAAGTGCCGCCGACACCTCCCTCCTCAACATCACCGCCGCCATCTTCGGCAAGCTCAAGGACCTCGAGGACACCCGCGCCGAGGACCACAACATCAAGAGCACCGGCTTCGAGCTCGACGAGAAGGATCTTCCCAGCGATACGATTGGCACGCAAGGGTCGAAGACTGAGGTCAACAGCGAGGAGGCCGATGCCAGTACAGATGTCAACGACGAGACCGAGGCCCCCACTGAAACAGCAGCAGTTCCCGACCCCGAATCTTCTGTCGAGGACGAGTCCAAGAAGGACGCCAACGGGACTCACACTGAGTTAACGGAGGGCGAGGCCAATGACGACGATGACGACGACGACACCAAGAAGGTCGTCGCTGCACCTGCTCCGTTCAAGGAGTGGGGTCTCCCGTGCCTCCGCGAGTACCTCGTCCACACGGTCGACATCTTGTCTCCAGAGGGCCGTTTCAGATTCACAGAGTCCACCAGACTCCTCGCCCTCGAGATCGTTGCTCGCGTCGTCGAAGTTGCCGGCCCCGTGCTCGAGAAATTCCCCTCGCTGTACCCGCTCATCTCCGACAAGTGCTGCCACCACCTCGTGCAGCTCATCCAGGCGACTGACTCCAGTGTGCTTCTCCCGCAGGCCCTCAAGATCTTCTTGGCGCTTCTCATCAACTCCCCTGACAACCTCAAGGTCCAATTCGAGTTTTTCTTCCAGACGATCCTGAACGGTCTGGTGGCAGACCAGAAGATGATGGAGAAGGACCTCGAGACGACCGTCAACTCCGTCTTTGGAATGTCCAAGAAGGGCTCCTTTGAAGCCGTCGACCTTTCTGAGGAAGAGGTGGCCCGTCTCCAGAAGGAGTTCAGCACCGGCAAGCAGTCGCACTCGAAGGAGCTCCTGATCGAGACGCCGAGCGTTCTCTGGTGCCGCACTCCTTACATATTTATCAACCTCTTCAAGGACTACGACTGCGACTTCGATCGCAGCGATATCGCCATTGGCCTCATCAAGGTTCTTTGCCGCCTGTCGCAGTCCGATGCCGCCGCATTCACAACCAACACTTCCCAGCCGCTTTGCATGGAGGGCCTCCTGGCCCTGATAGACAACATGTACGAGCGCGTACGGTTCGGCCAGAAGCAGGGCATCGATATGGCAAAGGTTGAAGAGCCAGAGCTGCTCAAGCAACGCTCTAAAAAGTTCGATTTCATCGAGTGCACCAAGCTCTGGAACAAGAAGCCTTCCAAGGGAATCGAGCTGCTCCAACAGAAGGGATTCATCGAAAACATTCATGACGACAAGGAAGTCGCCAAGTTCCTCTTTGAAAAATCTGGTCGTATCGACAAGGCCGAGCTCGGCGAGGTTCTCGCCAAGCCGTCCAATCTCGACCTTCTCAAAGAGTTTGTCGGCCAGATGGACTTCACCAACCTTCGTCCTGACGAGGCTCTCCGCATGATGCTCAACTACTTTAGACTTCCTGGCGAAGCCCAGCAGATCGAGCGTATCGTTGAGGCCTTCAACACTCGCTACATCGAGACTCAGAACAGTGTCTCCGTTGAAGAGAATACTGCAGACAACGGAGAGGAGCCAACCGAGAGTGAGGCCAAGGCCACGGCCTTGGCCGTGGCTGAGGCCGAGGCCGAGGGTGATGGTGAGGGTGATGGTGAGGGCAAGACTGACGCCCAGACCGTTTCTGAGGAAGACGAAAAGGTCACCCTCGACCAGGATGGACTCTTCGTTCTTTCCTATTCCATCATCATGCTGAACACTGACCTTCACAACCCTAACGTCAAGAAACCTATGAGTCTCGAAGAATACCAGAGAAACCTCCGTGGCTGCTACAACGGTAAGGACTTCCCATCCTGGTACACTGAGCGCATCTACCAGAGCATTAGGGACAAGGAGATTATCCTGCCAGAGGACTTCAAGGGAAGCGCCAAATGGTTTGAGTCCGAGTGGAACTCCCTCATCGAAAGCAAGGCCAACAGCGAGCTGGGCTCGTTCGTCACCAAAAACGGTGAGTCTCTTTCGAACCTGCTCCAGTACGACTCCCGCATCTTTGGTAATGTCGCCAAGTACGTCATCAGCAGCATCGTGACCATGTTCGATAGTGCCGCTCATGACAGCGTCGTGACGAGGATGATGTCGACCTTGGAGAAGTGTGCTACAATCGCCAACTACTTTGGACTCGATGATATCGTTGACGACCTTGTCGAGGTCGTCTCCCATATGACCACCTTGACCGGTGTCAAGAAGTCGCAGATCACTCTCGATTCCGACGAGGAGATTCCGGTTATCGAGATGGAAGTTGAGAACAAGGAGGGCGAGAAGGAGACGATCACTGTCAGTGAACGGTCTGTGCTCTTCGGAAGAGATCTGAGGGCCCAAATTAGTTTGATCGTCCTCTTGCGGATCATCAAAAGATCGAACTATAGGGTTTCGAACTCTTGGAAGTTCCTTACCGACATCATTCCTTCCCTCTTGGAGAGTGGCTTGCTCGGACCTAACGCATTCCCTGAGTTCCAGACTAAGCTTAACCTTCCATCTCTCCCCACCGTCAAACCTCAGTACACTCTCAACAGAACTAAGAGCCTGAAGGACAGTGGACTGTTCTCCACGTTCTCTTCTTACCTGAAGGGCCTCTCGGACGACACTCCAGAACCTACCGACGAGGAGATCGAGAGCACCCTTGCCACTCTCGAGTGCACGCGCTCCAGCAACATTGCCGACCTGTTCAGAAACGTCAGCAAGACTGACCCTGAGAACATCGACAGACTGGTTAGAATTCTCATTGACAGCTTGCCTTCCAAGGAGACTCGCTCTGAGCGCGGCTGGCTTGAGCGCACGATGTACACTATGGAGTTGTGCGTCTGCAATCTGCTGCTCTCCGGCAACAAAGAGCTCATTAATGACGTTCTCAAGAAGCTAGACGAGTTACAAGACCCGGAGTTGAAGATCCCTTCGAAGCAGCTTGCCAGACTGACTGCATACGAGCTTCTGCTCTTGCAGAACTTGGGAGACGAGGGTACGGATAACGTTCAGCATACCCTTGACAGAATGGCCGGCAAGCTGGAGTCCAGCAGGGACTCCTTCTTGCAGTCAAGTCCGCTTACTATGGAGCCATTCCAGGTTCTCCTTTTGGGACAGGACAACGAGCTGAAGTCCCTCGCACAGAACCCAAAGTACTGGACTTTGATGCGTGCCTTTGCCTCTGTTCCAAAGAACACGTCTGCTGCATACGAGTTTGCCAACGCTCTGATCACGAAGCATCCTGATCTGGTCAACTCGAAGAACTACATGGACGTTCTGGGCCTCCTCGACGAGATCTCTGCGGTTGGCGCCTACGGTGCCCAGTGGGAGCAAGAGTCCGAGAAGCTGCAAGCCAGCGGCGTCGATGTCGGTAAGAAGCAGAATCCATTCCAGGAGCTGGTCACGACGGCATCGAAATCGATTGCTCTCACCTCGAAGCTGACTAATATCATCGAGCGCCCCGACTTCAATGGCATTGTCACCGGACAGGACAAGAGCCTGGTGTCTCCATGGTATCCATTGATCGAGGCCATCTCTCACCAGTGCTACAATCCTTGCCGGGAGCTACGCGCCGATGCACTGAAGGCCCTCACAAACTTGCTTGTGAGCGGCTCGCTGCCAATGGAAAAGCTGTCTCCAGAGTCTGTGTTGGAGGCTGGATGCTTCCGACTTCTCATTGAGCTCGCCAACCCAGAGGTGACCAGCACCGATCCGAAGGGTATGCTCCAGACGCAGCAGGACGTGATCAACCTTACCTGCAAGACTTTGCTGCTGTTGCAATTCGAGGACCTTAACAAGGAAGTTATCAAGCTGCTCACGCTTACGAGCAAGCTGCTGCTGAAGAACAAGAACAAGTCGGACTTCTCTGACGAGGTCATTGAGATCATCGGCAATGCCCTGACGGTGAAGGCCGACGAGCTTGATTTGAAGCGTCTGAGAGACCAGAAGATTGCCCCACAGCTGAAGAAGATGTTGGACGGTGTGCAGAAGGCCCAGACAGAGAAGACCGCTAAGGCCAAGGCCGAGGCCGAGAAAGAAGCTGACAAGGAGGCTGGGAAGGAAGCTGTCAAGGAGGCTGACAAGGAGGCTGACGAGGAGGCTGACAAGGAGGCTGACAAGGAGGCTGCGAGGAAGTCATCCGAGGCCGCTGTTCCAGGCGACAGTGACGCCCAATAATTCTGTAATACATAGTATAAAGATCTAGATTCGAAAAAAATGTGGATGGGCTTGAATTTCCCCGCCGCATGCCGCCCAGATCTGATCTGGGCCCTTAAGACTTAAGGAATATGCGAGAACTGGGGAAAAAAAGAAAAGCTTTTTTTTTTTTTTTTCTCTATGAGATTTTGATGTGTATCTTTTTTTTCTACCTAGATCCTGGAATCTTAGCCTAAGTTAAAGTTCATGTCCGAAAAAGCGGTTGGGACAAGCTATTTACAAGGGACAATGTGGGGACGACCGAGCAAAGAGGATCATTTGTCGGCCGCTGCACAGCAGAAACTCTCGAAGAGGGACACACAGGTTGTTTCTGCGTATTCTGCCGGTATCCGTGCCGTTCTGTACCAGTTTACCTATATGTATATGAGGAACCCGGCCAAGATGTTTAGGCCTGCCAGATTTGACTATATGAACGCCGTGAGGCAGCTGATGCATGGTGAGCTGGCGAAGAAGCCGTGGAAGTTCCAGACACACTCTGGTATCGCTATGCTGTACAACTCGATAAAGAAGGGCGGCTGGCGGTTTGTGCGGGAACGGATGTTACCGCCGATCATAGCGAACTCTGTTGTCGGTGTTGTTTTATACTCGACGTACCTGACCTCGTTGCAACACTTCAGCGGCAGATCCGAGAAGAACATCACAGACCCACACCCGTTCGACACATTCCGGGCTGGCATGCTTGCAGGAGCCGTCTCGTCGTTGGTGGCTTCGCCGATAGACGCTCTCTATGCCCGAGCCTCGTTTGCTGGGCTCGCCAAGGGCGGGCAGGAGTCGAGCATGGTCCAGTACGCTGTGCAGAAGTTGAGGCAGATCGGTCCGTTCGGCATCTTTGCCGGATTTGGCCTGAACTGTCTAAAGGAGAGTCTGGGCTTTGCCGCATACTTTGCCATCTTCGAAGCCATCAAGAACCAGGGGTACCACATGACGAGGGACGTTTCGCGATGGCTTTCTTACTGGAAGGCCCGTATCTTGAGGCGCGACTTGGCTGCTGCCAAGCTCGAACACCGGAAGACCGAACGGATCTTGCAGCTGTCGTTCATCCTGTTCGCAGGTGCAACTGCCGCCACAGGGCTGATGGCCGTGCAGTACCCTCTCAACAGACTGCAGTCGGTGCACATGGGCAGGCTCGAGGCGCTCGACCTCTACAATGAGGTCAGCCAGAAGACAGGCCGGAAGTGGTTCCGGCTGTACTACCACTCTTACCTCCAGACAATGGAGATCGTCGAGTCCAAGTGGAGGGCCTCTGGTTTGTCCTTCCGCAACTTCATCTACAAGGGATTCCTGCGCACGACTCTGACCAGCATCCCGGCAACTTCGACTGGCCTGCTCGTCTTCGAAATTGGCCGCAGGCAGCTGGCCGACCAGCTTTTGCCAGAAGATCTCCAAGAGATGCAGGAGCAGCGTGCGCTGGAGGCGGCATGACCAACGATTCACGCAACTGATCTACACACAAACTCCCCCAAATTAGCATTATTAGCATTATATTTATAGAAAATAACGATCCGTTTAGGCCAATCTCTTCTCGTATGCCTTCCAGGCGGCGTCGCGGTAACGCTTGCTCTGCTCGACAGGGTCTCTGCCTTGGCCGAAGAGGCCTCTGCCGACGATGACGATGTCAGTGCCGGTGGCCATGACGTCGTCGCAGGTTCTATACTGCTGGCCCAGGGCGTCACCCTTGTCATCGAGGCCAACACCTGGAGTCATGATGATCCAGTCGAATCCTTCGTCGGCGCCGCCCATCGAGTGCTGGGCGATGTAGCCGATGACGAACTCCTTGTCGGTCTTGGCGATGTCCACGACGGCCTTGGTGTACTCGCCGTGCGCAAGGGAGCCCTTCGACGACAGCTCAGCGAGCATCAAGAGACCTCTAGGCTCATCGGTGGTCTCCTGAGCAGCCTGCTTCAGACCAGAGACGACGCCAGCACCAGTGACGCCGTGAGCGTTGGTGATGTCGGCCCACTTGGCGACCTTGAAGACGCCTCCCTTGTACTGCAGCTTGACAGTGTTGCCGATGTCAGCAAACTTCCGGTCCTCGAATATCATGAAGTTGTACTTCTTGGCGAGCTTCAGCAGCGGCACGATGGTTCCCTCGTACGTAAAGTCGTCGACAATATCCATGTGAGTCTTGATCAGGCAGACCTGTGGGCCAACCTTCTCAATGAGGTCGAGCACCTCGGCGGTCTTCGTCTTGTCGACAGAGGCGCACAGGTTCGTCTTCTTCTCATCCATGAGCTGGAACAGCTTTCTGGCAACCGGAGACGCGTGCGTGGCGGCTCTCTCACTGTATGTCTTGGCCATCCCTTTGTAAAGAAACTAGTGGTTGACAGAGGCAAGGTTTTTTTTCACGCTGCCAGAAGCTGAAAAATACATACATAGCTCTTTTTTTTTTTGCGGGGGCGGAGAAAATTTTCAACCTCTATTTGCCCACACACCCTTTTCTCTCTTAACACCATGGATCAGCTCAACTACAAGGAACAGCAGGAGTTCACCAAGATCGTCGAGGACAAGCAGATGGCCGACTTCATGCGCCTCTACACCTCGCTTGTCGACCGCTGCTTCAACGACTGCGTCAACAACTTCACCTCCGACAAGCTCACTTCCGCTGAGGAGGGCTGCCTCAACAAGTGCGCCTCCAAGTTCCTCAAGCACTCCGAGCGCGTTGGCCAGCGGTTCCAGGAGCAGAACCAGCAGCTGATGAACCAGATGCGCAAGTAAAAATATATACTACCAGCATGTACATATAGTTAATGGTTATATCTTATATTATACACAGAGAGACTGCCCCTAGTTTTTTTTTTTTTCTAGTACGCCTCCTCGGCAGTCTCCTTGAACATCTTCATGTAACCCTGGGCCTCCTTCATCATGTCGATGATGCCCTCGTACGTCTCCTCCTGAGAGATATCGTTGTACATCACAGCATTGCTGAACATCAGCTGCAGCTTCATCTCGAGGTCGTCGAACGTCGTTATCTGGCCGGCCCGCACCTCGCGGATCAGAGTCCTCAGATCAACTGGGACTTTGATCAGCTCGTAGTACTTCGGCTCGTCCTCGTCGTCGACCGGGTTCATAAACATAGACGCAAACCGGTTGGCAGACACCTGCTCAAGCAGCTGCGAGGCCAGCATCTGGAACCGCTTGCTCTTCTGGCGGCCCTCCGCCCCCTCGTCCGAGGCAGAGCCAGACGTAGAGACCGAAGACGACTTCCGTCTTCTCTTGACAGACATTGCAGGCGAGTCCTCGGCGGCAGGGCTCTTCCTTCTCTTAGATGGTGTCTGCTGCTCCTGGTCCTTGAGAATCTGCTCGTACTCCGAGCTCTTGATCGTCGGCGGAGTCGAAGTGTCCGGCACTTTCTCTGCTGTCTCTCTTGGCTCCCCAGACGGCGTCTTTGGCGTTCCACCAGCGGCGCGAAGCCTGGCTGCAATACTGAGGTCGCGCGGCTCCGTAGCCGGGCGGGCCTTCTGTGGTAGAACAGCGTGTGGTCTTGGTGCCGGCGTCTTTGACACTCCACGGATCCTGGACGCGATTCCGTCTTCGGTTTCGTCGGTTTCGCCGGCTTCTTCCTTCTCCTCGGGCTCATCCTTGGACATCTCAGTCTCGGTATCAGCCTCAGTCTCGGTCTTAGCCGTGTCCTTGGACTTGGCCTCTGCCTTGGCTGCTGCTGCCTCCTCTTCTGCCTTCTTGGATGCCTCGGCCTTCTTGGATGCCTCGGCCTCAGCAATAGCCTTCGCCTTCGCCTTCGCTTCCGTCTTCGCTTCCGCCTCGGCAGCAGCCTCCTGCTCTTCCTTCAGCTTCTTGGCGGCTGCCTCGGCCTTCTCGGAGGCTTCAGCAGCAGCCTTCTCGGCTTCCTTGGACTTCTTCTCGGCAGCCTTCAATTCGGCAGCCTTCTGAAGAGCTTCGTCCTCGGCCTTCCGGAGAGCCTCTTCCTTCTCTGCCGCTTCCTTCTCCTCCTTCTTTGTCTTCTTCCGAGGAGTTTCCTTAGGCTCGGCAGGCTCTGGAGCACCTCTCAGACGTCTGACCATTGGAGACTCAGGCTCCTCGGCCTCGTCCTTCGCCTTGGCCTCCAACTCGGCCTTCTTGGCTTCGAGCTTCTCGGCGGCCTTCTCTGCCTCGCGCTTCGCCTTCTCAACCTCCTTTCTGGCGTTCTCCTTGGCACGCTCGGCATTTTCGCGGACCTTCTCGACAGCCTTCTCGACCTTGGCCTCAAGGAGTTTGGCCTTCGTAAGCTTGGCCTCTTCAATGGCACTCGTGTCTTCGGCACCGTCCTCTTCCGTCTTAGAAACAGTAGCTTGTTGCACCTTTCTGGCAAGCTCTTCATCGATGTGTGCCTCAGCCTCTATGCTCTCCTCACGGCGTTTGCCGTTTCTCACGAACTCGTCGCGCAGCTCCCGGTCCGACATGCTCTTATCCTCTATCTGCTGGATCTCCTGCTTCTTCTTCTTGTAGTTCATCTCCAAAGCGGTAATCTCCTTCAAGGTGCTGTTCTTGTAGTTGTTTAGCATCTTGACGAGACGGTCCTTCACGAGGTCGATCGTGATCTTCTCGCTCAACTTAAAGACAGCCGTCTTCTGCACCTGGTTAATGACACGCTCGCTCTGGCCGTCCGGTCCCTGGATGGCAAGCGCCTCGGCGATCGCCTGGACAATCTGAATGGGTGTCAGCACTTCGCCGCACATCTTCCCGCTCTGATTGATGCGCTGAATCGAGTTCTCCACGTCCAGAAGGTCCACGTCGGGGTTTATTAGGGCGCTGTTGTTGATCATCCGCTGTAACTGTACGATATTGAACATCACCTCCTCCTTGGGCGGCTGCGACGTGGCTGCAGCGACGTACAGGGAGTAGATGTGTTGCAAGGTGACTATTTTTTGCAGGATAGTCACCTTGCTGTACATCTTCCGGAGCTCTTCCTTAGTAGGCATCGTCCTTTACTAGGGGAAAATTTTAAACGAGGGGCTCCTCCAAAAAATTTACCAAGAGAGCACTGACACACACATTTGTGGGGAGGGAGAGGAAAAGATCAACACTTTTTTTAGCCTCCCCTACGCCCCTTATTTACTATGGCGAAACGCACAAGGGAGAGCGATTCCGATGAGGAGGTCGGACGAAAACGTCAACAGCAGGTCAAAGATGAAGCCGAGTCCCTTGGGGAGCAGAGTGACGTGGAAGAGAATGCGTATGATGGACCCTCTTACACTTTGCCCACCTACTTCCCCCTCTTACGCGGACCTAAGAATGAGCTGCGTAAACTGACGCCTTGGAAGCGGTCGAAAGCGCGTGACAAGCTGAAGGACAAGTACATGGAGTATGTCCGGGATGCTGTGTCGGCGTATGTCGCGAACAAGCTTGAAACTGGCACCAAGCAGGTCGCTGGTGACGAGATCACGATGGATCAGTTCAAGAGGCAGAGATCGAAGCTTTACAGTGAGGATCCGGCGCTCAAGAGGCTGAAGGAGTCAATGAACGAGTTGAAGGCAACCGAAATCGAATCGATGCGCTTTGCAAGCAGCTTTGGTGCCATGAAAAACGATATCATGGCCCGCGACGAGCCCGAGATCACCATTGACAACATGCAGCTCTACCAGGGCCACGAGGGCACCAATCACACCCAACCCGTTGACCTACTTGCCGAGAAGGTTGCAGAGAGCAAGGACGTGGCTCCTGAGGGTGTCGATACAGTTGATCACGACTACACTACATTCAAGAACGAGTTGTTCGTCATCATCAACCCAACCCAGCCTGTTCCTGAAGGGGACGAGGGAGAAGACGAGGATGACCTCGAGGTGGAGGGCGGTACTGTCGACCTCAAGTGCCCCATTTCGCGTGAGTTGATTCAAGACCCTGTGCAAAGCTCCAGATGCCACCACACCTACGACAGAAGTGCCGTGATGCAGTACCTGCGCAATATCGCCCAGTGTCCAGTGTGTCCCACACCATTACGGCTCAGCGACTTGAAACCCGACAAGATCATGCGTCTGCGTCTCGACTGCCATGCCCGTGACGAGGAACTTCTCAGCGCATACAAGGTCCACGAGAAGGTCGCTGAGGACCGGTTGTGATCTGATTGAAACCTTTACTATACATTTCGTGCGTTATAAATATACATATTTTGGGGAGATGGATGATCTAGCCGTTCAAGGCCATGTACCACGAAGGCTTGATCCAGTATCCGTTGTGTGGACCCTTCTTGATTATATTGCGCTCGATCATCCAGTCGAGAATGAGTTTCACCTCGAAGGCTTCCAAGAGAGGGTGCATTCTGGCGCGCAATGCTCCAAACTGAGCTCCAGGCCGGAAAACGATGCATCTGATCAAAAGACACACCGACTTGGTCCAGAGCGGCTCGTTAAACTTGCCGTTGAGGTCGATCCAGATACGCGAGCAAGGCGCACCTGATGGTGGTGGAACGGCCTTCAACTTGTACTTGGCCTGTTGGGACAGATCAGAGATGATAAAGTCACTCTCGAGCTTCCTACGATCCTGAGATTTAGTGGAATAAGAGCTCAGTGATGGTGGCTGCTGGTCCACCCTTGTCAGGTTAATCATCTTCTCAGAGAAGGTGTTCATGATGGTAGCAAAGGCACCATCTGGGGAAGTCTTGGAAAGAACGATACCCTTCTGGGCGCCAGTGGCATGGTCGAGAGCTTCATAGAATGCAGAGGCATCCTTGAAGAATTTGTTATCCATCTTGCAGTCTGCAACACTGAGAAGCTTGTCCGTGAGAGCAAACTTGATTCCGGAGTCCTCTCCAAGGAAGGCAACAGCCTTCTCCATCTCGAGCTCGCTCAATGCCTGCGCGTAGATCTCGCCTGGCGTGCCAGCAAACAGCTTCTTCGCCTTTTCCGAAGAAAAATCGTCCGGTCCTGTTGCAAAGAGGGCTTTAAGGCTAGCCTTCGAGCGCTCAAGGAGAGTAGGATTCTGCGCGTGTTCCATAGCTTCCTCTTCGGATTCATCACCAACTGGATAGGCAAAGAATGACGAAGCATACTTTGCCTCCTTATCGATCAGCGACAGTGTATCTTTGAAGATGTCCGAGCTGTTGGTGGCCTGGTAAGGAGTGAACGTCGAATCCTTCATGTTCGAGTCGTAGTCTTCATAGAGCATCAGGCTGTCCTTGTTGGCAATGAAGTCAGGGTCATCAACCTGCCAGACACGGATAAGCTTCCTCAGATCATAGTCCTCCAGATCCGACTTCCTGATAGAGCCGTCCTTGATCCGCTTCATCAAAACGATCTCCCAGTTCTTGCGGGCCTGCTGAAGCCCTCTGTATGTCAACTCTTTCTTGTTGCGAGGCCACTGCCTTCTCAACATCTCGGGAGTGTAGGCACCACCAAACAGATCTGCAACTTTCGGCCACTCAATGTTCTGTCCAGCAGAAAGAGACTGAGAAATGATCACACCGCGAACATAGTCCACCGTGTACTTTGGATCCAGTTTGATGTTGGTGCGCTTCTTTTTCATTCCTGGGTGACTAGCAGCAGGGTGAGGCTTTGTAGAAACCTTCTTTCTCCGTTTTGGAATCAGCATACCGTCGAATGCGTCGCTGGCAGTAGCTGCTGACGCTGCCGCTGCAGCACGGCGACGCTTCTCGCTTTCCTTCTGAATTCTTCTTTCAGAGGCGTCGTCGGCAATCTTGCGCTTCTTCTTAGGTCTCAAGGTACTGGTATCTGGCGTTTGGTAAAATTGGACCTCGCCAAAACTGATCGTTGATTTCGGCTGCTTCTTGATGTGCTGAGTAGTATGAGCCATCTCAGCTTGGGACAACCGATCCTGGTCCGGTGGGTTGCTGATCGAGAGCAACACTGGGGGGACCTTCCTTCCAGCACGGGTTTCAATTCTGATTTTTCCCTTGTTCTCCAGGTGGATGGCATCTCTCAGCATCGTTTTCCGGTCCACGGTATAGTCAACGTTGAGTGCTTTGGAAACTTTCAGACACAACGCAGTGTTCGCAAATTCAAATCCCTCCTTGTCAATTATCGACAACAGAAGGTCACGACGGGCCTTCGGACCGCGATCGACAAAGGCTGGTGTAGAAGAGCTGAGCGCAATAAGCGGGTCCTCGGCATAGGCACTGACGAGCTGTTCAAGTGGTGGAGCCTTTTCTGCTTGTTCTGTCTCTGGCTTTTCCGCAGGGGCAGGGGCAGGGGCAGGGGCAGGGGCAGCTTTGGTCTTGGTCTGGGGTGGATTGGCTGAAGGAGTATCGCTCTTGGCGTGTTCCTTGTGCGCAACTTTGACGCCCTTTTTAGAAACTTGAAGTTTGATCCTTCCATCCATAGATTCGTATCCAACAAGAATCTTCTGCTTGGGAGCATTCAGCTTTGGACACTTCAGTGAAGACCAGTCAAACACCTGTGTGCCATCATCCAGTGTGGCCAGTTTAAGGCGTAACTTGTACTGCTGCTTGGCTTCATTTGCGCTCAGCTCGGCAAGGGACTGGTCAAGGCTTCCATCGGCTGGAGGGAGTGCGATACCCTCATAATACGCCTGAGGATCGATCCCATTCAGCTTGAGGTGGTTGTCAAGAGAGATCATGCGGTAGTACCTCTTCTTTGAGTCATAAAACAACTGTTTGACAACCTGAGTCCTGTGACCTTCAACAGGCTTCTCATCGGATGCACCCGAAAGCATGTTGGCGAACACCTTCGTCTTGTACTTTCCATTGAGGTTCGTCTCCACCTCTGGGGCGGTGATTCCCTCGTGGGTCTTCAGGATATCGTAGATCTGGTTTGGAACAGGGAAGAACGGATTGAACAAGATCGTTCCTGTCTCTGCACCGGGATCCAGTCCAGCTGAATCGCGGTCGCCACCAAGGTCAGACGCGCCGTCCTCCTTAGACGAGTTGATCAACTCTTTCAATTGGGCGAGTCCGTCCTGCTTCACCATCTTCAATCCGACAAACTTCCGCGACGAAGCCTCGTGCACAACGACGATCTCCTCTGTGAGTCCCTTGCCACAAAGGATGTGCACAATGGCGTGGAATCGTCTTTTATCAAGCGGGTTCTTATCTCCACCGACCTCCTTCATTAAATCCGAAACAACTCTGACATTGTTCGGAGCCTTGGCCAGTTCGTCCATGATACTCTGCGCCATATCCCAGCGCTCGAACCGGCCAGTGATGGCGTCTGGGTCTCTGTCGAAACGGAAGTGAACCATCACGTAGGTGCGAGAGCCGCCTACCACGGTCGGCGACTTCTTGATGAACCCATTGTCCTCGAGGACTTGCAAACGCGTGGTCAAACTGCGGTTGTCCTGTCCAGTCTGTCTGATCAGCTCGGGAGAGGTGATGCCACGCTCCTTAGACTTCGCAATGTGCATCAACAGCTCGTACGGCATCTGGCCAAGGTTGTTGTTCTGCTTGTTGTTACCCGTGAGGTACACAGACTGCCTATCCTCGTCGGCCTTGAACCGGAGCTTATCCGCGCCGTACTTCTTACTGATGGCCTCGAAGTCGCCGCAGATGTCCTTGTCAACAGGCTCCAGCTCCTCGATAGTTTTCTTGCCCTTCGTCTTCTTGCCAGCCGAACGGAACACTAGGAAGTCCCTTTCCTCAACGAGCCAGTGCCATATCAGTTTCTTGTAGAAATCGTCCAATTCGCCTATCGAATCCTCAACAATACTCCACAATTCATCTACCTGGATTCCATGCGACCCGGAGACACACATTCCAGTGATGGCCGCGTCGACCACCTCCTCCGGTGACAGCGTAGGCATCTCGTTTTCTCCAGATTAGGGGATCGATTTGTTGTCTTATATAAGGAAGGGCAGAAAAGTGCCCCTGCCGCGATTCGAAATAGCGACAGAGGAAAAAAAAAACTGTGGGGAGGAGGGGGTGGGGGGTTTCTCTATCTTTATATGTATCTATTTGTAGCAAAAGTGGTGGAGGGTGAGGATCAGAACGGCCGGCCTTTATTCAGCCAGTACTCGCGCTTGGTAGTCTTGTCAACAGAGGCACGGTGCTGGGCAGAGGGGTCGTAGTTGTCGTCGTCGTCGTCTTCGGAAGACTCAAAGTCCTTGTCGTCATCATTCTTGGAGTCGGTCTTGGCCTTCTTCGATGGTGGTTTGGAGGCAGACTCTTCAGTGTCATTATCGTGGTCGTCGTTGATGGCCATCAGCTCCTCGACGTCCCGCTCGTTGTGTGAACGCTTGCGCTTGTTGCTGCTTTGCGAGTTCTCGAAGGCTACCCGTAGCGTCGACTCGTCGTTGTCAGATGACTCGGAGATGTACTCGGTGTCGGGAGCAACGGTGGCAGCACCAGCGGCAGAAGAATTAGAAACAGAGGCGCCGTTTAAGTTCAAGACTGGTGCTGGAGTGTCCTCTGGCGTCTGGCTCCGCGAAGACGTGAACAGATCATCTCTGGATGCCTGTCCGGTAGCGATCTGGTAAGCGTAGTTGTCGACCTTTCCCCTAGCGTCGACGAAGTCTCTCGTCTTTCCCTTGTAGCGGATGATATCGCCGAGGATGGACTGTCCGAGGCGCTGCTTGTAGCCGGCACCGTTCATCGAGTAGCACTTGTTGGTGAGCATCTCAAAGGCGCCAGCAAAGGAGCGCTTTATGTCGCGCAGGTTGAAAGTGCCCCTCGAGATGTTGTTGTTCGGGTCCTGCGGGTCCTGGATGGCGAGCGAGAATGGGTGCTGCGAGAGCATGTTCGGGTTCGAGCGCTTCTGGAGGTACCGAGCGTTGCCGTGGCGGAAAGCGATGGCGGTACGGTCGTAGCCGAAGTTGAACCCGTAGAGCTCAAAGAATTCTATAAGCAGCACTCCAAGGTTGGCCATCGGGTCGATCGAGTTGGTGACGATGCGCGGGTGGAGCTTGAGGAAGGAGCACACGAGGCAGATGATCGAGAAACCACCGAGTCCGCCCGTGTGCACCTCGTTGAGACGCCGCACGGCCAAGAACTGTTTCACGACCATGACAAGCTCGCGCAGTCCCGGTGTCGTCTTCACCCAGTCAATGATAATCTCGGCGGCGGTGATGCCGTTGTCTCTCTCGAAGGAGACGTCGATGTGGATGTTGGTCTCCGGGTCGACGAACTTGATGATCGGCACTTTGGCCTTGGCGATCGTCTCGATACGTTTTCCAAGCTTGTGTGTGCGCAGGTAGGAGGACAACTGGTAGAGGGCAGACTTGGTGTCGTACTTGTGGTCCTTGGAGAGCACGACGGTGTCGATGTCGGAGCCGGGCAGGTACATGTCCGTGGCGTACGAGCCGAAGCAGTGCAGCTCTGCGTCGGGCCAAAGATCCGTGACGGCCTCGTTCAGGCGGGCCATCACGCTGTTGCGGGCGCGGATCTCCTCCTCGGATGGAGAGATGTACCGCACAAAGTCTTTGATCTCCATCGTGAGCCAGTCGGACACCTCGAGCTGCTTGGCGTGGTCGTTGTTCCGCAGCCAGGGGTACTGTTCGTTGACGACGACGGCCCTGTCGGCACTTTCGACGTCCTCATTAGTGGCAGACATGGTAGCGCCGCCGTCGCCGCCGTCACCGCCATCGCCGATATCCGACTCCTCGCTTCCCTGGCCGTCCTCGTCTGCCTCGTCGTCGTCGTCGTCGTCGAAATCGAACGGGATGAAGTCCTTGTTTTCCCCGAGGACGTCCTCTCCGGGCTTCTCTGCTTCGATATCTTCGCTCTCGCTGTCTATCATGACCAGCTCGTCACCGCTGTTGCTGCTGTCGCTCGCAGAGCCGACGTCTATCACCTCATCGTCCTGGTCGATCTCGTCGTCATCGATGACCCGAACGGAGTTCACGCTAACTGCAGGCGCCACTTTTTCGTCCTTTTGGGTCTCCCTTTTGGACTTCTTGCTCTTACCTTTGCCCTTCCGCCGCGACTTGCCGCTGCCGCTGCTCGATGATCCACTGCGCTTGCGGCTCATCTCAGAGTCCTTTGTAGAAAGTATGGGGTGCAAAGTTTTGAAAAATAGTGAGGGTGAAAATTAAAGAGAGAGGGAAAAACACTCCCACCAGTGTGAGGGAAAAAGCAGAGCGAGGGGTTTCGCACCGAGGGGGGCAAAATACGTACCCTTTCTTAGCCCCAAACCTCCTCTCTCATCCACGACAACCATGGCTGACAGATACTCGTTCTCGCTCACGACGTTCTCGCCGAGCGGAAAGCTGAAGCAGATTGAGCACGCGCTGGCGGCCGTGAACCAGGGCGTGACGTCGCTGGGCATCAAGGCCACGAACGGCATCGTGCTCGCCACCGAGCGCAAGTCCAACAGTGTGCTGGTCAACTCGGACTTCACGGACAAGGTGATCAAGATCACGCCCGACATTGGCATGACGTACTCCGGTATGGGCCCAGACTTCCGTGTGCTGACGGACAAGTCGAGAAAAGTCGCCCACACGGGCTACAAGCGGATCTACAACGAGTACCCGCCCACGAAGATCTTGGTCGGTGACATCGCCAAGGTGATGCAGGAAGCCACGCAGAACGCCGGCGTGCGGCCGTACGGCGTCTCGCTGCTCGTCGGTGGCCACGACGCCGGCAGCGGCTTCATGCTCTACCAGGTGGACCCCTCCGGATCGTACTTCCCTTGGAAGGCAACCGCCATTGGCCGCGGCTCGAACGCCGCCAAGACCTTCCTCGAGAAGCGCTGGAACGACGAGCTCGAGCTCGAAGACGCCATCCACATCGCCCTGCTGACCCTGAAGGAGTCGATAGAGGGAGAGATGAACGGCGACACCGTCGAGATCTGCGTCATCGGCAACGCCGACGACTCCCAGCTCGGCTTCCAGGGCGTCAGCGGCGCCACTGGACCCCGCTTCAGGCGGCTCACCTCGCAGGAGATCGACGACCGTCTCGATGCCTTGTAAACCATTTCTAGATAAATAAGTCTAATGACCACAGCACTATGCAGCTCTAACTCCACCTAGTTCTCTCGCCCCCTCACTACGCGGCTCTACGCGGCTTCACTATATATAGGCCGAGGGAAATCCCCTGCCCACCCCCCCCCCATATTTTTACCTATCTATCTGTACATAGTCATAGCAGAGATGAGCACCGCACTCAAGCACGCAGAGGGTTTCCTGGCCTTTGTGAACGCCTCGCCCACTCCCTACCACGTTGTCGAGAACGTCAAGCGCCAATTGGTCGCAAACGGCTTCCTCGAGCTCTCGGAGCGCTCCAACTGGGCCGCAAAAGTCACGAGAAGCGGCAAGTACTTCGTCACTAGAAACGGCTCGTCCATCATCGCATTCACAGTCGGCGGCCAGTACCAGGCCGGCCAAGGTCTTGCCATCGTCGGCGGCCACACGGACTCGCCAGCGCTGAGAGTGAAGCCCGTTTCTGACATCAGCAAGGACGGATTCACCGAGGTCGGCGTGGAGACCTACGGCGGTGGACTGTGGCACACCTGGTTCGACAGGGACCTGTCGCTGGCCGGCAGGGTCTTCGTCAAGGACGGCCCAAAGTTTGTGTCGAAGCTTGTGAAAATCGACCGCCCGATCCTGCGGATCCCGACGCTCGCCATCCACCTGATCAAGAAGAGGGGAGCCCCCTTTGACTTCAACAAGGAGACCCAGTTCAAGCCTATCGCCTCGTTGAGCTCAAAGGACTCCAAGAAGGACGCCGATGAGGACACTGAGGTGGCCGGCGGCTGCTGCAGCGACGCCAACACTGCCACGCCAGAGCAGTTCGAGTCGATCAAGAGCGTCGTCGAGAGACACAACAAGGAGCTCGTCGGCGTCGTCGCCTCGCAGCTCGGCGTCGAGCCTACCGACATCGTCGACTTTGAGCTGATCCTCTACGACACCCAGAAGTCATGCCTCGGCGGTATTAACAACGAGTTCATCTTCTCGCCTCGTCTCGACAACCAGGTCACCTGCTACTCGGCCTTGCACGGAATCGTCGACTCGTTGCCCGGCCTCGAGTCCCGCCAAGGAATCCAGCTCGTCTCGCTGTTCGACCACGAAGAGATCGGATCGCAGTCCGCCCAAGGTGCTGACTCCTCGTTCCTCCCGGACATCATCCACAGGCTGACGAGCATCGACATCGAGAGCGGCTCGGCCACCAGCCCTGAGCTCCCCTCCGCTGTTTTCTACGAGGCCATGTCGAAGTCGTTCATTATCTCGTCGGATATGGCCCACGGCGTCCACCCTAACTACCCGGAGAACTATGAGGCACTCAACAAGCCACACATCAACGAGGGCCCTGTAATCAAGGTCAACGCCAACCAGCGCTACGTCACGAACTCCCCTGGTATCGTTCTGATCAAGCAGGTTGCCGACCTCGCAAAGGTCCCACTGCAGCTCTTTGTAGCCCGCAACGACTCCCCCTGCGGCTCGACGATCGGCCCAATGGTGGCTGCCAAGCTTGGAATCCGCACCCTTGACGTCGGCAACCCACAGCTCAGCATGCACTCGATCAGAGAGACCGGCGGCGCCGACGACGTTGAGCAGCTTGTCAACCTGTTTGCAGGCTACTTCAAGAACTATGCAGAGTTGGAGGCCTCCATCGTGGTTTAGCGAGTTTATTTATATACCTATATACACATTATAGAAAGCGCTAAAGAGGCTTACCAACTTACTTACTTACGTATGGGACTTCGAGACTTCCCCTTTTGGGAAGAAATTGAAAAATGATCTCGGCTCCTCCCCGCCCCCTCCATCTCTTCTTTCTGGCCTACTGTACAGCGATGAGACTTGGCATATTCTGTGCGCTTTGGGCGCTCCTTATGGGCACAAGTTTGGCGTCAGAGATCGTCGAGTCTTTTCCGGCTATATTTGCGTCCTACAAGCTCGTTCCCGGGCTGAAGCCGTCGATCGACCACTCCGACCAAATGCCGTACTCACTGGAGGAGGCTGATGCTATTGTGAGCAGGGCCTTCGAGCTGTGTCTGAACGATGCCTACATTGTTGTCGAAGTGCCTGGGCTGAGGATCGAGGACTTCCAGCACTTTCAAAGCTTTAGCAACCTGAGACTTCAGCTCACAAAATCCAGCACTCTGATCAGCATGCCGAACGTGCTGTCAAACGACGCGCACTCGACGCTGGACATCCACAAGTTTGACGACATTACCCGCGTGTACTGCAATGCGCAGCGCGAGGTTCTCAACGGAGCCAACGAGGACGCCATTCCAAAATACATCGACTCGAGAACGCGGTTCATCGAGGTCCACCTGCCTGCGTTAGACGACGGTATGGAGCCTGCAGAGCGGAAGGAGATCCTGACGGGCTACGACGAGTTCCTGCAGAAGATCATTAGAGAGATACCGTCTCCAAACATCGCCGTCTTGTACTCGACGACGACGGTGCACGCGGCCAACCTGACCGAGATCTCTGACAGGTCCGCCATCATCAGACAGAACGAGATCCCAGACAACCCAAGGGTGCTCACTAGGCGGATGCGGGACAAGGTGACGAGCTCAAAGAGGATGATCTTCCCGGACATCACTATCTTCGACAAGAGCCGGTACTATGAGTACGAGCGCAACACGAAGGGCCAGCAGAAGAAAGTCGACGACGACCAGCCTGACGACACCTGGATCGAGCGCAAGGAGAAGAAGGTCGAGAAGGACTCTTCACTCTACAGGTTTGGCGAGGACAGCAACGAGATCGACAACGTGCTGGACGACCAGTCGTTTCTGAAGGACAACGCGCTGCTGATTGGTTGCACCGTGGCCGTTTTCGGCATGATCCTCTCCTTCGACGCCTTGAAGCTTCTCTTCACGACACTCAAGGGTCTGTTCGGAGGCAAGGCAGAGGCAACCCCAGAGAAGAAGAATCAGTGATCTTACGACGGTACTACCGGTCTCAAACTTTAGGCTGGTCTTCCTGCCCCCATATATATTAGCATTTTATACACTGTAATAGCACACTCACTCATTAGATAGTGGAAAATTCCGCCCCGCCCCAACTTTTCCGATCTTTTAGGACCCTTTTCAATACAAACTCCAATGTTCAGAAACCTCGTCAGTACATCCTTCCGGGGCAATTGCCGCCGCAGGTTCGGTAGTCTTGCTGGTCTGCAGGTAAGCGAAGAAGTCAGAGCTGCCATGGCCGCTAACAAGCCAGTTGTCGCTCTCGAGAGCACCATTATCACCCACGGCCTTCCCCAGGGAGCCAATGTAGACATGGCCGAGACCGTCGAGGGAATCATCAGAGACCACGGCGCCGTGCCCGCCACGATCGGTTTCCTGAACGGAACTCCCGTCGTTGGTCTGTCGAAGCCTGAGATCGAGGAGATGGCCGACCTCTCTAAGCCCAAGTACAAGGTCTCCCGCCGGGACGTTGCGTATGTCATGTCCGAGGGACTTACCGGTGGAACCACCATCGCTGCCACGATGCTCCTGGCCCACAGGGCAGGCATCGATGTGTTCAGTACAGGTGGACTGGGTGGAGTGTCCCGGCCCTTTGAACTGATGGATGTCAGCGCCGATCTGGACGAGCTGTCCAAGACCCCAGTCAGCGTGGTGTGCTCTGGCCCAAAGTCGATCCTGGACGTTGGCCGCACCATGGAGTACCTGGAGACGAAAGGTGTCCCCGTGTTCACCTATGACGATGGCCACTTCCCGGAAGGTGTCAAGAACATCCCTGGATTCTACACGAGAGACTCTGGAATCAAGTCGCCGTTCACTTTCAGCGACTACGCTACGGCCGCCAAAGTTGTCTACAACGGCAAGTTCCAGATGGAGATGCAGAACGGCTACGTCTTCTGCATCCCTGCTCCAACGGAGGTCGCTCTCTCATCGGAGTTCATCACGAAGATCATTGACGAAGCCCTCGAGGAGGCCCACAAGCAGGGGGTTAGAGGAAAGCTTCTGACGCCGTTCATGCTGGCCCGCATCAACGAGCTCACCAAGGGAAAGAGCGTCGAGTGTAACGTGGACTTCGTCAAGAACAACGCTGCCATTGGTGCTGAGATCGCTAAGGAACTGTCGAGGCTGAAGAGCGGTGGGTCCGAGGCTGCTGATGCGGCGAGGCCTCGCACACAGAAACTGAAGAAACCGGTGCAACCTCAACTGCAGCCGGCCTTTGACACTGCCGTCGTCGGCTCCGTCGCCCTCGACTCCACCTCTGTGATTGGCTCAAACAAAACTTTGAAGATGGGTGACTCGAACCCCGGCACCATTTCGCACTCTGTCGGAGGGGTTGGCTTCAACGTTGCTCTCGCTGCGAGCGCATCGGGTGCCAACACTCTGTTCATCTCTGCCCTGAACGGGGAAGACACTGCCGGATCGTCTATCTTGACCCGGTTCAAGAGTCTCGGTATGGCTACAGATGGACTTTGCTCGCTCCCAAAAGAGCGCACTGCCCAGTACTCGTCAGTGCACGATGAGAACGGCAAGCTCATTGTCGCCTGTGCAGACATGGATATCATTGAGAGGATCCCGGAGAGTCACGTCGGTGACATGCTCGCCAAGTACAGCCCGAAATTCGTCCTAATGGACTCGAACCTGTCCGTGCCACTCATCAATTGTGTTGTGAGACACTGCTCAGAGAAGCACACAACTTTGCTCTACGAGCCGACCTCGGGAATCAAGGCCAGCAAGCTTGGCCAGGCCAACCTGCACTGCTACCCGCACAACGAGGTCAGTCTGATGAGCCCTACAACGACCGAATTGGCTACCGTCGTCGAGTCGTTCCAAGAGAACGGCAAGTTTGACGACCTGGACGGCTGGTTCGGTGTACTCGATGCACTGAAACTCGACCGGCTCAGAGACCAGCTCGAAAGAGTCGGCCGGAAGAACGCCATTGCTCGCCGGTACTCCGAGGAAGGCGTCTTCCAGCAGGCATTCCGACTGCTTCCTTACGTTCCGAACGTTCTCGTTAAAGATGGAGCCATCGGCATCTTGCTCGTGCAACTCGTTGACCAAGACGTGGGGAAGCCGCTGCATTCCGACGCTTCGTTCACCATCGTTCAGCGGGGCAGCAACGGGCTGAGCGTCGTCGTCCAACAGTTCCCGGGCCTCAAAATTGAGCCTTCCGAGATCAAGAGCGTTACTGGTGCCGGCGACTCGCTTGTCGGCTATCTGCTCTCCCGGTTCGGCAAGGAGGGTCGGTTCTTCCTGTCCGACCTTACAGACAATGCACGTGAAAGAGCTCTGCTTAATGCACAGCGGGCTGCATGTTTGTCTCTGACGAGCTCGGACGCGGTCAATGCAAAAGAGTTGGAGCAGCTGAACTGAGCCTAACCTAGATACTACATAGATTTGCTGCACCCCCAAACGGCAATTAATATACATTCCCACTATCGACTCCAACTAACTAACTGGCTTTCCTCACCCTCACTTCTATATTTGGAGGGCCCCAAAAATGTGCCGGCCCCCAGATTCCGCGCACGCGCGCTGCTCGGGCACGCGGTCTGTTGAGCGAGCAAGCGATGTTTTTCCAATGCGATGGAGCGAGAGAAAGTGAAAAGTTGAGGGGGTCGCGGTACGGAGGCATTTTTACCCTCTTCACCAACATGTCTTCTGAGGTTTCTGCGCTGAAGCCGGCTGCCGGCCGCATCGAGAATCTCACTGATGAGCAGGAACGGATCCTGAAGCAAGTGTGGGCCAGCCTGCTGTCTTTCTTTGGCTACAAAGTGGGCATTATGCCGCCAGTGTCCAAGAATGCCACCTCGTCCACGGCTGCTGCCGTCACTCCTAATGTCACCCGGGAGAGCTCGGGAAAGAAGAAGAAGGGCCTGATGGGCAAGCTGCGGCGCCACAAGAAGTCGAAGTCTATCGAAAAGATCGAGGAGGACGTCGAGCGTGGCGTCCAGAAGCTGGAGCGCGCTCTGACTCGCCGGTCGAGCATCTCGTCGAGTCACTCGACCAGGACGGCATCCACGGCCAGGACTGAGGCCACGACAGCTAACAAGCCGCAGACTCACGCCGGCCTTGCCGGTCTGGAGCCAAAGGAAGTGTTCACCGAGTTTTGGCGGTTCCTCAGACACGACACTCCGGACAATCTGATACTCCGGTTCGTGCGAGCCCGTAAGTGGGACACCGACAAGGCCATGCAGATGATCGGCAACACAATGCGCTGGAGGATGAACGAGGGCAAGCCGGACCAGGTGTTGTTTGATGGTGAGCTGGGCGCCAAGGAGAAGGGGCTCGAAGGTGTCATCTTCCAGCTGCGCTCCAGCAAGTGTATCATACGCGGTCACGACAAGCAGATGCGTCCGCTCGTCCAAGTGAGACCGCGATTCCATCACACGAGTGACCAAACCAAGGAGGAGGTCGAGATCTTTACTTTGCTCATGATCGAGTACGCTCGTCTGATGCTGACGGAGCCCGTCGACACCTGCGACGTGCTCTTTGACCTTTCCGGATTCACCATGTCCAACATGGACTACGGCTCCGTCAGCTACATGGTCAAGTGCTTCGAGGCCCACTACCCTGAGTCGCTCGGTGTGCTCTTCATTCACAAGGCCCCTTGGATCTTCTCCGGAATCTGGAAGGTCGTCCGCAAGTGGCTCGACCCTGTCGTTGCCTCCAAGATCGTCTTCACTAGATCGACGGCCGACCTGGAGGAGAAGATCGACAGAGCCTACATTCTCAAGGAGCTCGGCGGTGACGACGACTTCGAGTACGAGTACAAGGAGCCAACGAAAGAGGCAAACGGTCTGCTCAAGGTCGATGACGCTAAGAAGGCCGCCCTGCAGAAGGAGCGCGACGAGCTCATCGAGAAGTTCATCCAGCTCACCCTTGACTGGATTGATGCCACCGGTGATTCCTCGCACAAGCTGCTCCAGCAGCGTATAGAGCTCGGCCACAAGATCGCCGAGAATTACAAGGAGTTGGACGGATATATCCGTAACAGAGGAATCTATGACCGCCTCGGATGGATCGACTTCAAAGTGTTCACTCACTAGCCAACTCCCACTCCTCGTCATTCGCTAGCCCACTAATATATATATATATATATATATATATATATATATGATACAATACACATTACATTTGCTTAGACATTACTTACATTACTTAGTTTTTTGAGCTAGGGCTCCGGCTTCTTTACCAGTGGCCCTTGGTCAGGTTGCTCTTGTCGTCGATCCATTCTCCAGAGATTCCGAACGAGGCCTTCGTGGCCGGCTTTTGCTGCGGCTGATTTTGCTGTGATGCCGTCCTCGTCAAGTAGCGTGGACCATCACTGAGCAGGCGCTTGCCCCAGCTGCCAGCAGCGGTGCTTCCTGTCTCGTCTCTGCATTGCTTAAGGAACGGCAACAGAGCAGTACCTCCAGTTCCCTTGAGATCCTTGGCCTTCTCGGATTTGCCCTTGGCAAGTCCCGTGCGCAGCGTCTTGGTTCCTTCAGAGCCAAGTTTCTTGGCCTTCTGGGCCTGCAGCACAATGTACCGCGTCACGATCTGGATGTGCTTGTCTCTGAAGGCCTTCATCACGGCGACGCAGGCGTTGTACGAGAGCAGCAAGTCCGGGTTGGTCTCGGCACGCTCGGTGACGTACTGCCTGATGATGTTGACCTTTCCCAGGTGGTCGAGGAACTTGGCGTGCTTGCCCGGCATGTACTTCTTCATCTCGTCCATGAATGGGTTGGCCTTACCTTCCTCCTTGGCAGTGCCGGCGGCGTGGTGGCTGATGTTCAGGATGAGGTCCAACGTCTGGATCAGCGACGACTGGGCGTTCGAGCCGCCAGAGTAGACCATTGGCTCCTTACGGTCGCCGTAGTAGACGCCGTCGAGGCCAACCTCTTGCATTCCCTTCCATCCGGCGAGGTACGGTCTCAGCTTGAAGTAGAAGACGTGCGGGTCGCACATCTCCTGCATTCTCATGAGAACACTACCCAGGTAGTCGATATGCTCAGCGAGCTCTTCGAGCAGCAGCTTGACCTGCTCGGGCTTGTCTTCGCGGGCGGCCTTGATGGCGTCCAGACCGGTACGGATGCATGGAGCACCCTTGTACTCGAAGTAGACGCTGACCAGGTAGAACCAGCACTCGTCGAGAGAGCCCGTGAAGGTGTTGATCACCTTGATGTTGTCGAGGAAGTCCTCGTCGGTATCGTCGGCGATGATCGGGGCGTAATTCCAGAGGCAGAGGCCGGCGTACGTGGCAATTGGCGGCAGGCCGAGTCTCTCGGAGACCTCAATCCAAGGGTCTGCGATCTGCTTTGGCAGGTGATTGTTTGGCTCGGAAACACCCCAGATGTAGGCGTGGGCCATGAATCCGAGGATTGAGTAAGCGCGGCGGTACTCACGGTCGGTCTTAAGGTGCTCCGTCGAGAGCTGCGGCAGCCGGTCGACCATCTTGCGGACCCTCTTAGTAAGCAGGAGGGCGGGCAGGTTGTTGGCGATCTGCTCCCAGGGCTCGTAGTACTCGGGCAAATGGGAGAGTGGGTACTCCTCAGGGAGGAAGCCCGTCTTCGGCGAAACGTCGTAGTCGCTCAGACGAGGCAGCGGGTACGTATAAGAGGCCATTGCAGGGAAGAAGTGTGGTGCTAAAAAGGGGGACAAGTCAAATGAAAAATATATTTAACGGTGATACGAAAATCCCTGCGGGCCCGCTCGGCCCACAGGCAGCAGCCAGCATCAGGGGCTCCGTAACTGCCGTATAGGGAAAATTTTTTCGTTGGGTGACCGAGGATCGGGGCAGCCTGGGGGGCAGTGGTTGGGAGGAAGTGTGGGAGGGAGGGCAGGGGGTCCATTGGGGGGGGGGAGAGGGAAGGGTGTGTCGATGTCCATGGATGCATTGATGTCTGTCAGGCCCAGTGGTTCTATGTACAGACAATGTTATTACCTTCACTTAGTTGTCTGCTTTCCCGTTATCGGATTTAGCGTCAGGCTGTGTTTTCGCCTAATTTGGGTATTAACTAATAGAGGAAGTACCGGCTTTCCTGGAATGTACCAGCATTTGCGAGAACCTACTAGGAAGCGGCCCGAGTCAGACATCACCAGACGATCTAGACCTCAGTATTCTGCATGAGGTTCCCTCTGCCTCCCCGCATCCCCACCTCCCCGTCTGCTCTGCCTGCTACACCTCCTCCCGGCAGTCCCACTCCTACCACATTTTCTCCGTCGCGGCGGAAAAAAATCTTCCCTATATAGATAGACACAACAACAGACAGTGAGAGCAACGCCATGTCGGACAGCGAAGACTCTGGACCGGATCCAGAGGAGACGAAGCGGCTCGTTGTGCCACCGCAGAGCAAGGAGCCTCTCTTCGAGGAGGCCCAGATGTCGTCGGGCTGCGAGGTGTACGTACTCAAGGACGACAAGTACATACTTGCTCAGGTTCTTGGATCGATGACGAGGGCCGGCAAGCTCGTCTACTACGTCCACTACGTGATGTACAACAAGCGTCTGGATGAGTGGATTAGCAACGAGAAGATCGACTTCCACCGGCCGATGTACCCGCCGAAACCGTCCGAGAAGAAGGACAAGAAGTCGAAGAAGTCGAAGAAGGAGTTGACCAAGAAGGAGGGCCAGAAACTGAACGACGACGAGGTCGACCTCGACAATCTGAACGTCCAGGGCACTCCACAGGATGGCGAGAAGGTGAGCAGAAAGGACGAGATCAACCGGCTCCGCACGGGCGGCTCCATGATGCAGAGCGACGTGCACGCTCTCGCCAAGATGCGTAACTTCTCGAAAGTGCTCATCGGCCCGCACGAGGTCGAGCCCTGGTACTTCTCGCCGTACCCGATCGAGTACACGGAAGAAGGCATGCTCTACATCGATGACTACACGCTCTCGTACTTTAGCTCGAAGAAGCAGTTCGACCGCTTCAGATCTAAGAGCACCCTCAGGCACCCTCCCGGAAACGAGATCTACCGCGACGAGAAGGTCAGCTTCTTCGAGATCGACGGCAAGAAGCAACGCACCTGGTGTCGTAACCTCTGCCTTCTCTCGAAGCTCTTCCTCGACCACAAGACCCTCTACTACGACGTCGACCCATTCCTCTTCTACTGCATGGCCACCCGCGACGAGTACGGCTACCACTTCGCCGGCTACTTCTCCAAGGAAAAGGAGTCCGCAGACGGCTACAACGTCGCCTGTATCTTGACGCTGCCGATGTTCCAGCGCCGCGGTTACGGAAAGCTCCTCATCCAGTTCTCCTACATGCTCTCGCAGCGCGAGGGTAAAGTGGGATCCCCTGAGAAGCCTCTCTCTGACCTTGGCCTGCTCTCCTACAGAGCCTACTGGTCCGAGACCATCGTCACGCTGCTCGTTTCCAACGGCATCAAGGATATCAGCATTGACGAGATCTCCCAGATGACCTCGATGACCACCACGGATATCCTGCACACGCTGCAGACGCTCAACATGCTCAAGTACTACAAGGGTCAGCACATCATCTGCCTGAGCGACCAGGTTCTCCAGTCGTACCAGAAGATCGTCAAGAAGAAGCGCCACAAGCTTGACCCTGAAAAGCTCGACTGGAAGCCGCCAGTGTTCACGGCCGCCCAGCTGAGATTCGGCTGGTAAGAGCCATATCCATATCCATCTCCCCCCATGTATAACTGTATATTACTGCATAATCCCTGTATTCCAACCAATGTAATGGTACCATGAATTTGCCATGCAATGCCATGCAATGCCATGCAATGCAACGTTGCTGCCCTAGTCAAACGGAATATGGTGCTTCCTCTTCTCCATCTGGGCAGCACCTGCAGCACTTGGCACTGGAATACCACAGCAGTTACCCCACGTCGAGTGGATGTGTCCGCAATGATCGTTGTCGCTGTCGGCAGAAGCCTCGGAGACCCCCTCGGGTGCCGGCAGGAGGCTGCCAAAGAAGAAGTGCTGCATCACCGGAAGCTTGTCGAGCACTTCAGCAGTGTACATCTTGACCATTCCCTCTTCGATCTTCTTCCACGTCTTGACGCCGCTAATGTCGTCGAGCATAGGTGAGCTCCAGCGCAGCGAGTCGCCAGCACCCGTCTTGGTCCGGTTGATGAAATCGATGCATGCAAAGTAGAGGTACTTGTCCTTGAACTCCTCGACGTAGTCCTTGTTGTGGATGCTCAACGGCCGCGGTCTCTTGAACGGCGAGAGCTGTGCAGCACCGAACAGGAAGGGAAGGAAGTGGTAGTCGTCAAGACCCCACACGCCGTGGGAACCGGCCGGCTCCAAAAAGTACTTGAGTTGCAGCTTGCGCATCGTCCCAATGTACCGCGCAAACACCTTCAAAACCACCGAGCTGTCCTCCTCCCGTTTGAAGTACTCCAGCTTGTCCAAGCAGTACAGGAACGCCAGGAAGTTCAGCTCGTGGCCCGAGCCGTAGTCGATCCGGCCACGGTCTCCAAAACTATTGACCAGGTAGGTTGTGAGCTCTTCGGGAGCACCTTCGGGCAGCACCAGCTTGCCGACGAGCTGCGGACCCTTCTCACCCAATTCATCATAGAAGTCACGGAATTCCTCCTTGCCGAACCGGCTCGTAGTCTCCTGCTTGATCGGATTATGGTCCGAAATGCCGTCCACCTCGTCAAGCAGATCAAGCACAGCCTGAATGTGAGGAGTCACGGGCAAAGCCTTCTCGGTCAGCTCGAGGCCATGCACCGATTCTGCAAGCCGCACAACATACTTCAGTAGATCTGCATGCGTTGAAGACTCCTTAAACTTCTCCAGATCGTCAGGTGTATGCAGCCTTTTAACTGGTACAACAAAGCTCATGATTGTAGAAAGTGATAGAAAGATCAGCAAATCTGCCTTACTTTTTTTTTTTAAATATCAAAAAGTCTAGATTGTTTGGTACATATCGTCTAAGCGACCTCAGGGCACAGGACGGTCATGAACGAGTATGGAGTGTAGGCAATACCTTCACCCTCGAAGTACTTGGACATCGACTCGACCCAGTGGAGTCTGAGAGCGTGCAGCATGGCAGAGGTACCCTCCATGGCCACCAGAATACAGATGGTCAGGACGAACCAGAGAGTGAACATGCAGACGACCATGATGGAGCCGGCAATGCCTGGAACAGCAAAGGATGGTCCGATGGTCATCGACCACAGCACAGTGGAGAGCTGGGCGTGGGCAAGCGAAAGAGCCCACAGACGCAGGTAGGAGGCAGTGTGGGAGACACAGTTCAGGCAGAACTCGATGGTGTGGATGACCTGGTTGATCATAACGTCACCAAAGGCCTCCTCCTCGGTCTCAACGTCATCCTCAAGGCCCAGGTTGGACAGCAGGTTGTTCGAGCCAGCGATGTTGGTGATGGCAGCGGCGGTCTCGGTGTTTGGTCCGTCCGGCAGGACCTGGTATTCCTTGTCGGCACTGTGGGTGTGCTTGAACCAGAGTGGCTTGATGAGGAGCATGCAAGGGACGCAGATAAGGGCGGCCAGGAGCAGAACGACCTGAACGGTGGCCTGGCCTGGGTAGAGCTCCTCGTCGACGGTACCTGGCGCCAGGAACATGTTGATGAGCATGTTCAGCAGCGAAGGGGCCGGCTTGCCAATGGCAACCCAGTCGACGCACCACTTGTAGACGATACACACGGACAGGTAGCCAAAGATGCCGTGCATGAAGATGAAGCCTGGGATGAAGTTGCCGATGATGTCAACGGGTCTCTTGAAGTAGATGTAGTTGACGAGCGAGAAGCAGAAGGAGTACGACATGTGGATGAAACCCATCAGGATCGAGAGCTTCATCTTGTACGAGTTGGCGAACAGCAGCGAGTTGTCGGTGCCGTGCCAGTCAGGGTCGAGACCAATCGGGTAGGTGCCGACCTGGTGGGCCTCAATGGCATCACCTTCCTTCCAAGAATCTGGCCAGGCCCAGCCGGAGCTGAAGAAGCGCATCGACAGGGAGAAGGCATCGTTGTAGAGGAAACCGGTGTACATCGAGAAGAGACCCATCATGAGCACCAGGTAACGGCCGTAAAAGGCCATATCAAAGATCTCGCCGCGCTTCATCTTGGCGAGGGAGTCCTCGTTGAGCACAAGGGCAAGGGCTGCCAGGAACATCAGGAAACCGTGGCCCAGATCACCGAACATGATGGCAAAGATGAACGGGAAGGTGGCAACGGTTGGCAGGCCAGCGTTGACCTCCTGGTAGGTGGCGACACCGTAAGAGTCGCACATGGACTGGAAGGCCTGGGTGAACTTGTTGGTGGAGAAGTGGGTTGGAGGGGTTCTCTTTGTGTCGACCGTGTTCATGATGATCGGGAAGCCCGAGTTGGGGTCCGAGGCGGACGTGCCGGAGACGGACATGCGGTTGAACCGGGTGGACATCTCGCCCAGAGAGGACTGGATGGTGTCGAGGTCAGACGTTGGAACCCAGCCTTCGCCGATCAGACACTTGCGGCCGAGGTCGTAGTAGCATCTGTTCATGATGGCATAGACGGACTTCTCGAGCTTGATGTTCTTCCACCAGGAGTCGAGCTCGGGGGCGACGACGCGCAGCTCGGTCTCAAGAGTGCGGTCGGTGTTCTCGAGCACAGTGGTGACGTCGGTGAGCTTGTCGTTGGTGTCGGCCTTCTGCTGCTGGCGCTTCTTCTGGTCTGGGTCGACGTTGTAGAGGCTGGCGTCGAGGGACTCACAGATCTTGCGGATCCGGCTCTGGATGAGCTGACCGTGCGAGAAGATGACGAAGCAGTCCTTGTCGACGAACTCCTTGGCCTTGTCGTCGTACATCTTCTGCTCGATCTCGGTCGTCTTCATGAAGAGGTTACCACGGAGGACTCTCCAGAGGATCTTCTCGAGGACGGACAGCTTGTCGCGGTTGATGACACCGGTGATGAAGGAGCCGACGGAGGCAACGGCATTGGCGGCATTGGCGGACGAAGAGGCAGAAGCGGTACCGTTAGGCTGCTGCTGCTGCTGCTGCTCGGTGTCGTCCAGGTCGATCAGGTCGCCCGTGTACGACTTGTCAAAGTACGAGTCAGTCACGTTCAGCACCTGCTGGTACTGCTTGAGGTCCATCTGCTTCTTGAGCATCTCCTCGGAGGCGCCGTTGAGCTCGCTGATACGGCTCTCGAGGAGGGCAGCGTTGGAGCAGGCCTCGTCGAGCTCAGACGTCGACATGATCGAGGCGTGCGACACCTCGTACTCCTCGACGAGGCTCTCGGGCATCTCGATGCCCTTCTTGTCCATCATCGACTTGAGGTAGCGGTACTGTCTCTCGACGTTGTCGAGGCGGCGGATCTCGTTAACAAAGGAGCGCTGGAACTCGTTCACCTTGGAGTTGAGGTCGCGGAACTCGACGAGCCCGAGCGAGCCCAGCGAGTAGATCGTCTCGCGGGCAATCTCCGTCGGGATGTACAATTGGATCATTGTCATCGCGGCGGAGCGGAAAACGGCCTCCTCTGGCATGGTTGGTTACTGCTTTATTAGATAGGGGGAGAGGGTAAAGAATTGGGAGGAGCGAGGAAGCAAAGAAAAAAAAAAGCTATAAAAAAAAATAAGCAGCCACTGGCTGCCGGCCGCCTCGAGATAGAGGAAAAGAAGGAAAATAATAGGGGGAGAATGGACTCACTGAAAGTAGCTGGAATTTTGGCTGGAGATTTGGCTGGAACGGCTCGGATTTATCTGGGGAAGGGCAAACGCAGGGCAGAAGAGAGAATGGTAACACCAGGGGCACAGTATCCTCCACAGTTGTATACGTCCAATACAATGCATCCACAAAACAAACCTGCCGACACTCTACCCCCGCCCTCTTCGCCCCTTCCCCATACCCTAGCTAGCGTTTCCCTATATTCTTCTTCACTTACCCTTTTGGGCCGGGCACGGCTGGCGCTAAAAGAATAAAAATATATAGCAGAAAACAGACACCGGTCTGAATAAATCGTCCGCCATCTCGCCCAGTGTTTCCGACCCAAACAGCACTATCCTTCACCATGGGTTCCGAAACAGTCTCGATTCCTGTCGAGGACGGCTCTGGCGGTAACTACCAGCGGCCTGCGATCCCGCCGCCAAACTACGGGGGCAGCTACAACAGTGGAGATTCCAGTGGATATTCACCGAACCAGTACTCGCAGAAGTCCCAGGAGGCAAACTACCAGCAGCCATACGAGCAGCAGCAGCCGTACCAGCAACCATACCAGCAGCAACCATACCAGCAGCAACCATACCAGCAGCAACCATACCAGCAGCAGCAACCTTCGTACCAGCAGTCTTCACAGCCCGCCGGCGCCTTCCAGACCCTCCAGCAGAAGAACGATTGGATTCACCAGAAGGCCCAGGAGCGCCGCCACGAGGAGCAGCAGAAGTTTGATAGGCTCAATCAGAACGCTGGAGCCGAGCATGATGACGAGAAGTACAACTACAACGCTCCGCCGGGCCCCGCTGTCGGAAAACGGACTTTCTCAGAGTCCTTTAAGATGGCCACTCGCGGCTGGAACGATCTGCCCTTTGCCATCTTCTTTGTGTGCTGCGTGGCCGGCTTCGTCGTCGTCGCCGTCATGGCCATCTCGTACTACAGGAACAATACGGGCTACATCGACGGCGGCACCTCGACCACAATGGATACCAACGCCGTCAAAGCCTTTGCCATCGTCATCGGCATCTCCGTCGTGGTATCGCTCTGTGCACTGGTGATCGCCACCAAGTGGCCCAAGTGGTTCATCCAGGCTGGCATCATCCTCAACGTCGTTGTCGGTGTTGGCACCTCGATCTACTACCTCGTCAAAGGATACAAGTCTGCCGGCATCGTCTTTTTGCTCTTTGCGCTGCTCTTTGCCTGGTGCTACTGGTCGATGCGTGCTAGGGTGCCCTTCTCTGCGACGATGCTCAGGATCGTCCTGCAGGTCGCCCGCAAGTACAAGTCCGTCTACGTTGTTGCCATCATCGGCATCATCTTCACGATGGCATTCTCGTACCTCTTTGCCATCACCGTCGTTGGCACCTATGCGCGCTGGGGAAACTCCTCGAACGGCTACTACTCCAACTCGAAGCTGATCGGCCTCCTCGTCTGGGACTTCTTCGCCGGCTACTACATCACTGAAGTGCTTCGGACGATCATCCACATGACGATCTCTGGTGTCTACGGCTCCTGGTACTACCTCTCGCGCTCGGACGGTGGAATGCCAAGCCACTGCGCGCTCGGTGCCTTCAAGAGAGCCATGACGAACTGCTTCGGTAGTGCCTGCTTCGGCTCCCTCCTGGTGACGCTCGTCGAGCTCATCCGGCAGATGATCCGTATCGCACAGACCCAGTTCGCCAGTGACGGCAATGGTTGGCTCTATTTCCTGATGGTGTGCCTCGACGCGCTGACCTGGCTCGTCGACTTCCTCATCCGCTACTTCAACCGCTATGCCTTCTCTTACGTTGCACTCTACGGCAAGCCGTACATGAAGTCGGCCAAGGACACCTACCACATCTTTAAGTTCAAGGGTTGGGATGCCCTCATCAACGACTGCCTGATCGACTCTGGTGTCGGCATGTACTCGTGCTTCTCCGGATACATCTCGGCCTTTGCTGCATACATGTACATCCGGCACACGCGGCCCGCATACAACTACGGCGGCGGGTACACGGCGCCGATCGTGGCCTTTTCTTTTGTGATCTCTGCCCAGGTGTGCAACGTTATCACGACAGTGATCACCTCGGGAGTGGCCACGTTCTTTGTCTGTCTCGCCAAGGACCCAGAGATTTACCAGATGTGCTACCCGGAGGACTTCCAGGAGATCTTCCAGAATTACCCGCAGGTGCTCATGAAGATCCAGATGCCACCAGATACCCAAGAAGTGTAGTTTAATTTTAGAAAGTTTTACCGTACGTAAATGCCACCGTTCTGCCCTGCCCTGCATTGACTCCCGTCGCTAACGCCCCCGGCTCATCGGCACCTCCATTTTTTTGGAGTTGTTTTTAATAGTGCGCGAGCACTGCTTCAACTTCTAAGATAAGAAGTTACGCCCGCATAAAGCCATGACGTAACTCCATTCAGCTAGCCAATGCATGGTGACAACACTACCACCACCACTACCACCACCACTATCACTACTGTACGCGGTCGATAGCATAGCGCCACTGAAAACGAGGGGCCTAATTATATTTCGGCCGGTCGGCCGGCCTGCCCTGCCTCTCCAGCTGTCGTCGCGCCCAGCTGCCCATGAATTTCCCGATTGGGCGCCCTACAGCTTACCACACAATTCCAACTCTTATTACGATAGTCCCGGTCGTAGTGTCTCTTTCGCATAATGTTGGGCCAAAAGGCCGAGATGTGAAACAATCCTACATTTACGACCTATGCTTCGTACTCCCTGTGTTTCCTGCCCAGACTCCCCCGCCTGCCTACATCCAGCCGCCCTGCTTCATCCCACTCAGCCGCCCTGTGATTTCCCCCCCCTCAGCCATCCCGTGATTGCCCTCACACCCACGGCCCTGCTTTTTTTTTTTCCTTCCCGCACCGTCGTTTCTTTTTCCGCCTGAGCAACTGAAGGGTTGGGTGGGTAGCCCACGTAACTCCAGGGTAGCTGAAAAAGTCTTGGCACGATTTTCCCGTTTTTTTTTTCCTCCTGACTTCTCATTACTCACTTCTTTGACCTTGACAAATTCCAGCAGATGACTGAAGTGGCATACCTTTCCAAGCTCGGTGAGCCTTCCGCCGGTGCCTCTGCACAGGCCGCCCAGGCTGCTGGCCTTCATGCTGCTAGCCTCCAGGCAGCTGCCACCACGGCCGGCTCAAGCGCTATCAATGCGACCCTTACATCTGGTGCAGGGGCCCCGCTTTCTGTCGGGAAGCTCGGTTTGGGCCTCTCGGCTCCTGGTGCTCTCATGCCACCGCAGCTTTCGCGGGCCGAGCCAGTGCTGCCGAGCATGTCGTCGGCCATGCCGAGACCGCAGCTGCCGAATCTGAGCAGTGTGCTGCGCAAGATCCAATCCGAGCAGCGCCTCCCACTTCCAGAGCCGACGATGGCCACACAGGGTGTCGGTGTTCCTGGTGCTGCCGCTGCCGCCGCCCCTGTCGCCTCTGCGGGCATACAGGTGCAGCCGCCAACGATGGATGTCTACAGACAGCAGGTGCCTGTCAGATACTACTCTGTTGGTGCGGACCCGAACGCCGCTGCCGCAGCCACAAATGTCGCACTCGGCTACATTGCGGCCCCACCACAGGCTGCCGCCTCGATCTACGGCCCCACCGGACCATCCGCACAGGCCCAGTATGACCTGAAGCCGCGGTCGACGATGTACAGCGAGACGATCACCGACAGTACGAGCCGCCGCTACGGCAAAGCGATGAACCCTCGCAAGTATAAGTGCAAGATTTGTGCCAAGTCGTTCACAACGTCGGGGCATCTCGCACGGCACAACCGGATCCACACAGGCGTCAAGAACCACGTCTGCCCCTTCGATGGGTGCAACGCCCGGTTCTCCCGGCAAGACAACTGCATGCAGCACTACAAGACACACTTGAATGGGAAGAAGTCCCGGAAGCGTGCCCGGTCGCAGTAGACCAAGGCAAGCGGTTTTGCGACCTTTTTGCAGTATGCTCGGATGCGGCGGCCGCCGCCGCGGGCCTGAACCCTTACATCCGAGCCGGAAGGCGGGTTCTATAGATTACATTCTCTGATTTAGGTTTTATATATGTGGTAACAGGTTTATACGTTCACTGTGGTGTAGATCAATCTTGGCTGTTTCAGATTGGGGGGTAGCCGG
>JADIOY010000038.1:32173-53909 GCA_018344475.1 Xiuguozyma silvatica | reverse complement strand
TTTTGAAAAAAAAAAGGAGGGGGGGGGGGACCTTGATCTACACTCTTCAAACCAACCATCACTATTTATGAACAGTACATTTGCAAAGAGTACCGCGAGCACACGGTCGCAAATCCAAGCGAACGGCAACCAGCTGGTCGTCGTGGTCATTAAGGCCCAGGATCTGCCGAACCGCAAGAAGCTCGACAAACAATCACCATACGTAGTGGGTCGGATCCAGGATCAGATCCAGCGTACGAGGGTCGTCCCAAGAGGCGGCCAGACGCCGCACTTTGACCAGGAGCTCTGGTACTCACTGGACAACGTCGAGGGAACGACGCTGAACCTGACGATCTACCACCAGCAGAAGAAGGACTCCGAGCTGGTGTGCCAGGCCGACATTGATTTTATGACCGCGCTAAGGAGGTCCACCGAGGAAGGATACGACGCCTGGTTCCCACTGATGTACAAGAACAAGCCTGCCGGCCGGATCTATCTGGAGATGACGTACTACCCTTCGGTGGACTCCGTGCCAATCGCCGTTGAGAACGTCAGCCGCAACGGCAAGCACGTGCAGATGTTCACCAGATCGGTCAACAGCAACCACCGCAGCAACATGGACAGCTCGTTCCGTGCATCGCAGGCCAGCCGCAACTTGAAGAGCTCGCTGATGAGCTCGTACAACAGCGAGATGCCGGGCCTGCCGGACTTGTCAGCCATTGAGGACGAGGAGGCTGACAGAAATGTGAAGGAGCATGGTAAGCCGCTCGACAAGCTGAGACAGTCAATTGCATCGAGACTGACAGATTCTGATGACGAGAGAACAGGAGAGGAGGACTCTACTGCTGGTGCTGGCGCTGGTGCTGCCAAGGGAGGATGGTTCAGCAAGTTCATTGACCTGCCGATCTCTTCTTTCTTCGCCAAGGAGAACGTGCCTGGTGCCAGCGGATCGGGTGCCACTGGCAAGAAGGGCCTTGCAAAGCCAGCCTACAAGAGGCAGCAACAGGAGAATGCACACGACAATACACTCGAGAAGAGCAACTTCCAGCGGCAGATATCGAGTCCACAGCTGGTGAAGGACATTCCGCAGCGACTATTTGTGGACTCGAGCGACGAGGAGGAGGAGGAGGAGGAGGAGGAGGACGACGACGACGACGACAACGATTACGACGAGGCCGGGTTCGACACGCGAATTATGTCGAAAGGTATCGAAAATGCCTGGGACCTACCTTCGAAGAAGAAGGAGGAGGATGCCGAGAACTTCGAAGTCGGCCAAGCGGTGGAGTTCAGAAGTTCGGTGAGAAGCCACGTGACACCCCAACCGTCTCCTACACACAGAAGACGGTCTCCACAGTTCTTTGCCAGCGACGACGAAAGCGAGCCCGAGGGGGCCGACGTTATCGATGTCGAGAAGAGAATCTCAAGCATGCGCCTCAGCTTCAACAACAAGCCGCTGCCACGCCCGAGCGACAAGAAGAGAGGACAGGACGCACCACCGCCACCGAGACACCTCGTCTCGACAAACTACGGCCACCGCAACAACAGCGGATTGCGGAAGCATTCACACACGAGGAACCAGGGCAGAAGCCACAGTCGGAGCAGCAGCCGGATTCTCCAGGAGAGCAACACTCCTCCACGCAAGGTGAGCGAGACGAGCCTGCATATGAAGGACCGCAAGCCATCCTCCGAGACGCTGACCTACTCGCAGATCAGACGGATGAAACTGATGGGCATTAAATAACCAAATATACAAAGTCGGTATGAGCGTATCTATTATAATCTATGTGTATGCGCAAGTGTCGAGATGCAACAGGCTAAAAGGCGGCCTCGTCGTTATTGGTGTCGTCCTCCTCGCCCATGTCGTCACCATCGCTGAAGTACTTCTCGGCATTGTAATCACCGTCCTCCTCGTCCTCAAACTCCTCGTCCTCCTCTTCGTCGTCGTCGACGGCTTCATCGGCATCGTCGTCGTCCTCGGCGTTTCCGTCAACGTCGGCCAGGCGCTGCTGAATCTCCTGCTTCTTGGACTCCTCCTTGCTCAGCCGGATCAACTCACCGACGTTGCTATCCTTGCCGTGACTGTAACTTCTGACGAGCAGCTTGCGATCCTTCTTCTTCTTCGGGACGATCACACTGTGGAGCTCCTCGGGGAAGAATTCGAGGTTGAAGGGGTGGTCGCTGATGGCCCTCCCCACCTTGATCTTCTTTCTGAATCTATCCGAATACCGCTTGATGCCATCGTTGACACCACCATCGAGGTAGCCCACATGGCGCTTCCCCTGGTGCAGACTGCTCATGGTTCCTGTGTAGAGCGAGCCGTTCTTCATCTGCTCAGCCAAGTGGAAAAGCTGGTAGCTGCAGTCCTTCTCCATGGCAGTTGGAGCCCCGTTCACCGGAACTGGGTAGTACAATTTCTCGCCTGTTGCTTGCTGGTCCACATCAGCATAGTCTAGGCCGAACGGCATGAGCTGCCGCGAGGACGCTCCGCCACGTCTTCTGAAGGACATGATGGATCGATGCTATTTAGAGGTCTAAATTTTTTTCAAGATTTTTCACTGCCCCTCTCTCTCAATCTTTCGAGTGTACAATTCTTTTTTACTAGTACATGGACGGTCTATTAGGAATATAATAAAATAAGCGCCGAAGGTTGGGCTGGACTGGACTGGGGCTTTTGGATGGGCCTAATGCTATATTTTTTTTTCGGTGGGACCCGCCCGCCAATGCCTCTATCGCTATCTGCTCTGGTCTGCACTGGCCGAATCAGTCCTCGAGGAACTCTCTGATGTCGTCATCCTCCGGTCCGAGCTCGCCCTCCTGGGCAAGACGGGCGGCTTCCTCGAGACGCTCTTCGAGAATCTTCTGCTGGCGCTGGACCTTGCGGCGGGTCGGCTTGCCCCATCCCCACGACCGGTCGCTGACGCTTATTGGGTCCATTGGGAGATTTTCCGGACGGTCGATTAGCTCCTCGATCTTGTCCTTCTTGTCCTTCTCGAGCTGGGCCCGCAGAGTCTTGTTCTTCATGAACTTGGTGAACTGCTGCCGCATGAACAGGTAGCCACAGATGATGATCACCAGCTGGATCAGCTTGGGGCCACTCAGCTGCTCCGTGAGTGACTGGATGCCCATGAGGAAGAAGGAGGTTGGATGGAGAGAAAAGATATAATATTCTCCGACCTTTGGGCGCTTAATTCTTTTTTTTTTCTTCAGCGGCGGGAGCCGGAGTTTTCCAGGAAGGATTATCTATGATGACTGTATTATGATGGCTATATTACATTAATCAATTACAACTCATCCTCGTCTAACCCATTCTCATCCTCATCTTCATCCTCATCAAAGTCCGTCGTGATTGCTGAAGGCCGCACGACAGAGCCGTACTTCGGCTTGCACGTAAAGTAGCGCACCCCCTTGATGGATCCGTCGTTCTTTCCCAACGGCTCGTCAAGCTCAACGCCGACCCATTCGGCCTCTCCCTTGTCAATCTCCGGGATCTTGCCCACGTAGCGCACCGTTCCAACGCGTGCGATCGGCGTCCGCACTGTAGGCATCGTCTTGCACCGGTCGCCCACCTTGATCTTGGCGGCAGCGGCCGCCTCTGCTTGCAGCTTGGCATCCCGCTTGGCAACGTACGCCGGGTCGTACCTGCCGAGCCTATTCTGCTCCTTCCACCTCTTGGCAGTGTCCCCCATCGCGTTGTACCGGCTCTCGTCGAGCTCGTAGAGATTTTCGTCCGGGTTGTCCTCGAGCAGGTCCTTCTGCAGCCGCTTGATCTCCTGGTTCCCGGTGATGCTGTCCACGTGGATACGACCCATACTCGTCATTCCGAGCCCCTCGAGCAACCGAGAGTCGTCCCCGTTGCCGCCGCCGATCTCCTCTCTCTCCTTCGAGTTGCACGACTTGTAGAGCCAGAGCCGCTGGTCGTCCGGGGCGATTCCAGTGATCTGCTCGAGCCGGGCTTTCAGCTGACCAATGGTCCAGTCTGGAGAAACCCTGCGCTCCGACGAGGTCAATTCGGACGTGATGTGAATGGTAAAGTCGTCGATGGCCATAATGAAGGAGTGTGTGTATGTATATATAGCGAAATCGATCTGTGCGTTTTCTTTCCTCCCCATTTCCCCACACTTTTTTGCTTAGAGGATGCCCAAGGCCAGCAAGCTCAAGTACCGCGGGAAGCCGCCGAAGGGGTTCAACAAGGTCGAGCCGACACTGGAGAAGTTTGCTGTGAAGATGAAAGAGGCGGCGAAGAAACCCATAGAGATGCACCGCCCCAAGCACGAGAGCACCTGGGAGATCACACGCCTTAACCACCAGCAAAGCCGCTACGTGTACGACCTGTACTACAAGAAGAAGATGATCAGCAAGGAGCTGTACGACTGGCTGCTGAAGAACAAGCTGGCCGATGCGCAGCTGATCGCCAAGTGGAAGAAGCAGGGCTACGAGCACCTGTGCTGCCTCAAGTGTATCCAGACGACGGAGACGAACCAGGGGAAGACGTGCATCTGCCGTGTCCCGAAGGAGTCGCTGAAGGAGGACCAACAGGACGTTCAGTGCGTGACCTGTGGGTGCCGTGGATGCTCGAGCAGCGACTAGCCGCGCAAACTTATTAATTTTCACCTGTACTATAGACCTTTTCTAAGCAAATCCCAATCCCGCTCACTATACATACAGTTTTTCACCCTCTAAATTTCTTCAACCTCCAAAGGCTTCAAAATTTTCTATTAACAGAAGCACCACTTGCCCACACACCTTTTCGCCATGGAGTCGCAGGGAAACGGAAACCGCCGCAATGGAAACAACAACAGCAGCAGCAACAACAACCAGCGGGAGGGTCGCCGCAGCAAGGGCCGTTTTGAGGGTCCGAAGCGTGAGGCCATCCTCAAGCTCGAGAAATACCTCGACCAGCCTGTCATTGTGACGCTGTCGGGAGGCCGTGAGGTCGAGGGAAAGCTCACTGGCTACGACCAGCTGATGAACCTCGTGCTCGACGATACCGTCGAGACGCTCAGAGACACGAACGACCGCTCGAAGCTGACTGGCGAGACCAGAACTCTCGGACGAGTCGTCATTAGGGGCCCGCTTCTGCTCGCCGTCTCGCCGAAGGAAGGCTTCGAGTCGATCCCTAACCCGTTTATCCAGCCTCCACAGCAGCCACAGGGTAAGCCGCTGGCCTCCGATGAGACCGTGATTTAAAATATCCCCAACCACTTCCCCGGCTTCAACACACTACTAAACCCTCTGTACGATAGGATATAAATATGATCAACCAAAAAAAAAGAAAGACAATAATTGGCAGTAGATATCATTACAGGTAGGAGTTCATCACCTCGCTCGCCTGCGAGGCATAGATCTCCTGCTGCTCCTGTTCTTGCTCTCTGGCATCCGGATCCAACCCCTCCTCGCTCTCCGCCTCGTCAGGGAACACGGCGTTCCTGATGGCGTCCATCTGCTTGTTTGCCGTCTCTGGAATCGTGTTCAGCATACCCGTAGGCCCGTCGTAGATGATCGAGTCGTTGTCGTTGACCCAGCTACCATCCTCCTCCTTGCTCAGATGCACCTTAACAGGCTTTGGCGGCGGCACGGAGGCGGCAGCCTCTGACACAGCCTTCTTTGTGCCCGTAGTGCCCGTGCTGCTCGTGGTGCCACCAGTCGGGTTGCTCGAGAACGATGCGTGCAATCCGTGCGACAAGCTCGATCTCTTGCTCGAGCTGCCCTTCGTCGTGCCCTCCGAAACGGACTTGTGGTGCTCCTCATGCATCAGCTTGGCCATCCGCTCCTCTATCCGCGCCATCTCGTCGTCCTCGGCGTGCTCGTCGAGCTCTATGTACTCGCTGGCCTTCTTGTCCTCCGCAGTCAGCTCGAACTCCTCCAGGTCCTGGCCAGCAAAACTCTCCGGGCCAAAGTGGTGTTCGACCATGTGGTCGACAACGGGCCAACCGTACGCGTTGGCAAACGTCCGGCGGACGATCATGTTGTTGTGTGCATCGGGGAGAAGGTTCACCAGCACTTTTCTCCAAGTGAGACCCTTGTGCCACTTGCGAGCGATCCTTTCTTCGAGGATCCGGTTGCGCTTCTTCGCGTCCATGCTGCTCAGCGCAGAGTCGGACGTCTCGCTCTTCGGCCGCGGAATCATGCTTGGGTGATAGATCCTATCGTGGAGAATGACGTTCTTGCGAGTGCTTGGGTCCAGGATGTACTCTTCAGGGACCGCAGGCGGAGCAAGCACCTTCATCATCGAGGTGATCACATTGGTCTTTGGAATCGGCTTGTCCGGATGGCTCGTGATGCTGGCAGACTCGATGGGATCAACAGGCGAAGTCTGGTACCGCTCGTACTTCTTGAGCCGGTGCTTGTTAATCTTTTCCTTGAGCGAGAACTTCTTCTTGCCGGACTTGTGAGATTTGCTGACCTCTTCGTCATTGTCATTGCCATTGCCATCATTGTCGTCATCATCATTGCCCTCTTCGCCTTGACCTGGCAGGTCGACCGCAGAGTCGTCGTTCTGAGTTTCGAGCTCGAGAGATTCGGCGTTCGATGGTGCCGATGAGGTGATGGCGGCGCGAGGATCAGCATCCTGATCATTCTGACCGACCTCGACGTTGTCAGGAACTTCTCCAACGACATCGTTCGAGCTCGCCGCTTGCACACTCGAAGTGTTGGAGCTGTAGTCAGGGTTCAACGTACCGCTGTCCTTGAGTGCGTCATACACCTCCGCGAGCGCATTCCAGTCGAGGTACATCAGAGCGGCCGTGCGCAGCGGAACGATGCCGTCATGTAGTACATTGGCATAGACGGACCGGCGCTTGAACTTACCCAGGACCCTTCTAGTCGATGCAGATGGCAACAGCAGCATCAGCGGCGGATTGCCTTGCAGGCCGAGGTCCTGGCCCGTCTTTCCGACGATTCCTGCGGTCAGGAAGAACTTGACGTAGGCTGGGTTCTCGTTTGAAATGCCGAGCAGCGGCGATGCCATCGTGACGAAGTTCTCCGGTTGGATCTTCTCGAAGAATTCCGGGTAGTTGTGCTCTATGTATGCGACGGCGAAAGTCTGGGACGGGCCGCCGAGGGAGTGCGCGATGAAGGAGATCTTGTCGACCCGCTCGAGGGAGGGGACGCACTCGTTAACGAGCCACTCGCCAATTCTGCGGCCGAGGTACTTGACGCCACGTTCGGTGTGGCAGACATTACCGGTGAAGGCCCGCATGACGACGTTCTCGCCAGTTTTCTCGCACATCTCGGTGATTCGGGTGGCCATGTACCACATGTCAGCGGTTGTGTTCGAGTACATGCCATGGGTGAGGATGACGAGGTGGACCGGGTGCTTGTCGCTCGGGAGCAGGAGCGGCGGCCTGTTCCAGATGTCAATGGTGGACATGTGCTGGACGTCCATGTGGTCACAGAAGGAGCCGAAGTGTCCGTCGCCGTAGTAGCGCTTGTGGAGCTGTTTCTGCTCGCGGCAGACGATGATCTCGAAGTTGATCGTCGAGGAGGTGTTGAAGATGATCTGCGAGGAGACGTTGACGATCCAGACGTACCTATCCTTCAGTGTATGCATCGAGAGCTCTGCGATGATGCTCTGACCAGAGGAGACCTTCGGATTGTAGCGGGGCTGGTCGGCGGTGATGAAGGTACGCTGGCGGTTGTCGAACTCGGCCGGGGTGATGTCACAGTAGAGCACGTAGGGGCCGGAGAGCAGGTTCGGTCTCATGAAGATGGTCTCGACGTTCTTGACCTTGACGAAGATGCTGGAGCCGAGCTCTGCCTCCCCCTCCGGTATGTAAGTGATTACGTACTGGTGGATGTCACCGACCTTCATGGAGTCGTGGGCCCTGTACATGAGGCCCGGCGGCGGGTTGGAGCCGACCGTTGAGCTTCTGCGGAACAGATTCAGGTTGAGAGGCAACTTGGTGGGCTAATTGAGGGGATAAACCGGCAATACGTAGGGCCGGATAATACTATAAAAGCAGTACTGTTGTAGGAGAAGGCAGGGGCAGGGACTGCCGGAAGCAGGATATGCACAGAATCTGCAAGCGCAGCGAGCCGGCAAAGAAAACAGAGACGGCGGCGGGAAGAGAGAGCACAGCCCTGGAAGAGAGAGCACAGCCCTGGAAGAGAGAACACAGCCCTGCGTCGATCGACGGGACGGAATTAAGAGGGGAGGAAATCGAACAGAGAGAGACCGCACTTCAGACAGATAGATGCCCGGCTATTCATTTAGCTACGGATCGGTGTTTCGCATCAAACAAGGGGATCTGGACGAAAGAGCCAGAACAACCGACTATCCGAAAACGGAGGTTCCCCACAACACAACCTGTCAAGCCGCACCCCATCGCTCTCGAGAAATTCTAGGGTTGAAATGGTAGGGGTGAGATTATAGCTGCCTGGCGGCCTAAAAGAAAAGACCGACACCTCGATCTCGATATCTCACACTGGAAAAATATAAACGCCGAAAAAAACGCACCACCCACCCTTCACCCCCCTCCTCCGGTGACCGGAGCTCGTGAGTCATATATAGGAGGGACGGTCAAACGGGGGGTCCTTAAATGGTCGGAGTGCGAGGGTAGAGGCCAATGAAAGTGGAATTAGTATGCGGCCATGCTAGGGCACTTCCAAAGTAGTATGCCTATTGGGGTCTGGCCAGTTTCCCATTCTACCCGACCCCGACCCTAACCCCGGCTCCTCCTCCCTCCTCCTCCCTCCTCGTCCTGACTTGGGTGGTACCCTGTAGGTGTAAACTGGCAGCCTCACCGGCCTCCTTCACCGGTCATCCTCACCGGCCTTGGCCGGCCCTCCCTCCCCACACAGAAAGGACGGGCCACTAGCCCGAAAATTTTTTTTTTTCCCTGCTCTTCCCCCCGCATTGATTGGGAAATTTTTCACTTTTTTCACCCTGCGCTGATTTAAAGTGGTAGAGTTTTCCTCTGACTTCCAAGTCTTTCATTTACCAACCCTTTCTTATTCCCAAGTAAACCAGCCATGCTTTCGACACTTAGAGTTGGCGGTTCTGCCACTAAGTCTGCCATGCGCATGCTCAGGAGTACCAACGCTGCTGGCCTCACCCCCGCCGGCGCCTACTCCTTCGTCCGCTACAGAGCCACAGCTGCCCCATCAGCCGTCTCCAGAGAGCAGCCTTCTCCTTCGTTCAACGCCAACCAGGAGAAGGATGACGACGGAGAGAAGACTGCCGCCGCCGAGGCCGAGGCTGCCACTGAGCACAAGTGCGGCAGCCACACCAAGAAGAACGTTCCTTCGCACTTCAGACAGGTCGAGATGGACGACTCCATGATCGGCATGACAGGAGGTGAGATCTTCCACGAGATGATGTCCCGCCACGACGTCGACACCGTCTTCGGTTACCCTGGCGGTGCTATTCTGCCCGTCTACGATGCCATCTACAACTCCGACAAGTTCAACTTTGTCCTCCCGCGCCACGAGCAGGGCGCTGGACACATGGCCGAGGGCTACGCCAAGGCCAGCGGAAAGCCTGGTGTCGTCCTCGTCACCTCCGGCCCTGGCGCCACCAACACCGTCACCGCCATGGCTGACGCTCTCGCCGATGGTGTCCCTATGGTCGTTTTCACTGGCCAGGTCCCAACCTCTGCCATCGGTACCGATGCCTTCCAGGAGGCCGACGTTGTCGGCATCTCCCGTTCCTGCACCAAGTGGAACGTCATGGTTAAGTCCGTCGCCGAGCTGCCTCGCCGCATCAACGAGGCCTTCGAGATCGCTACTTCGGGCAGACCGGGACCTGTCCTCGTCGACCTGCCAAAGGACGTCACTGGCGCCGTTCTGAAGCGCGCCATCCCAACCTCTTCTACTATTCCAAACAACACCGTCTCCAGAATGTCCTACTCGGCGGCCACGGAGTTCACCGAGGAGTGCATCGAGCGCGCCGCCGACCTGCTCAACAAGGCACAGAAGCCTATCATCTACGCTGGTGCCGGTATCCTCAACAACCCTGAGGGCCCAGCCAGACTTAGAGAGCTCGCCGACAAGGCCAAGATCCCTGTCACCACCTCCCTCCAAGGTCTCGGTGCCTACGACCAGACCGACCGCAAGTCCCTCGACATGCTTGGAATGCACGGAAACGGTGCAGCCAACATGGCCATCCAGAACGCTGACCTGATCATCGCCCTCGGCACCAGATTCGATGACAGAGTCACCGGAAACCTCTCCAAGTTCGCCCCAGCCGCCAAGCTCGCTGCCCAGGAGGGACGCGGCGGTATCATCCACTTTGAGATTTCTCCAAAGAACATCAACAAGGTCGTCGATGCCACCGAGGCCATCGAGGGTGACGTTACTCACAACCTCAAGGAGTTCAACAAGCTGGTCAAGCCAGTCGAGGACAGACCAGAGTGGTGCGACCAGATCCAGGAGTGGAAGCAGAAGTACCCATACGACTACGAGTCAGAGAAGCCTGGTGAGCGTCTCATGCCACAGACTGTCCTCAAGGAGATTAACGAGGCCGCACAGGCTACCGGCCGTGACGTCATTGTCACCACCGGTGTCGGTCAGCACCAGATGTGGGCTGCCCAGTACTTCACGTGGACCAAGCCAAGATCCTTCATCACCTCCGGTGGTCTCGGAACCATGGGCTTTGGTCTGCCAGCTGCCATCGGCGCCCAGATCGCCAAGCCAGACTCCCTCGTCATCGACATCGACGGAGACGCTTCTTTCAACATGACCCTCATGGAGCTTTCCTCGGCTGTCCAGGCTGGCACCCCAGTCAAGATCCTGGTCCTCAACAACGAGGAGCAGGGTATGGTTACCCAGTGGCAGTCTCTCTTCTACAAGCACAGATACTCTCACACCCACCAGCAGAATCCTGACTTCGTCAAGGTCGCCGAGGCCATGGGAATGAAGGCCAACAAGGTCACGAAACAGGAAGAGCTCAAGCCGGCCGTTCAGGAGTGGCTCAACTACAGAGACGGACCAATGCTTCTTGAAGTCGACGTGGCCAAGAAGGTGCCAGTTCTGCCGATGGTTCCTGCCGGCAAGGGCCTCGACGAGTTCATCTCTCACGACCCTGCCCTCATCAAGGAACTTAATGACCTCAGACACAAGAGAACCGGAACCAAGTACGACTAGGTACTGGGACCCCCCGCATTCTCATAAAAACACATGCAGGATAGCACATTACTACTTTCCTACCTCCTGGCTTATACACATTATTTTTCCTATATGTAATGACAATAACTGTTTCGATTTCCCAACCCAAACCCAAATGCTATTTTGACCTCACTGCGCACCGCCTCCGTTAGCAGGCTTCTTGAAGAACTTACCGAACGAGTTTCTAAAGTTCTCGTTCAGCCTGTTGCCTTCAAACGTCTTGGCAAAGTTCTTCTCCAGGTTATCCCTCGTGCTCTTAAAGTTCGAACCGGACGTGTTGAAGAACGAACTGATGTTCGAGCCGACACTCGGGGATGTGGGAGAACCCGTTGTGAGTGACGGGAAACGTGACGGCGGCGACGCCTGCCTTGGACTATGCGGCTGCCTTGTCTGTCCAGAGAGGTCCAACGACTCCATGAAGGGATTTGAGTCCAACAGTGTATCCGCGTTCGAGTCCTGGTATGCACGCAGTTGAGACTTGAACTGATCAAGGTACTTGAACTTGTCCTTCTCTGCAGTGGCACCGTTGCGAAGCAGGCCCTTCATCTTGAGCGTCTTGACAAAGTTGTCAAAGGACGAGTCGCCGATGTTGTAGAAGTAGTTGTCGATGTAGCTGTCGGTCGGCTTGTGTGGGACCATGAGGACCTTCAACAGCGAAACGATCTCGTGGATCTTGGCATTGACAAACTTGTTGTAACTTGGCGAAGCCTTGATCTTGGCACCGTTAGGCGCCTTCAGTGGGAGCTCTAGGAAAAACGACTTCAAAGTCTGGAGGTCGAGCACGAGCTGCTCGGCCATGGTCTCTGTGATCGGCTGGAGCTTGATGATGTTGAGAATGATCTCGTTCAGCACCGAATCAATGAGCCTGTCTATAAAATTCCGGATGTAGAAGCTCTTGTTCAGCTTGGAGAAGATGAGCTCGCAGTCCTCGGTAAGAGTCGACTTGAGGGATGTGACATACCGGGACTCACCGGTGACTTCCTTCAGCATCTTCCAGTTGCTGTTAGCCATTTCGCGCCAGGAGTACTGGAGGTCTCTGGCGATCTTGCCGTTGAGAGTCATCATGCAATGGGTCACCATCTGCAGGAAGATATCCTTGGTGGACTCCATGTTGATCTTGGTGGCGAGCTCTGGCGGGCGGATCAGGGACTGCATCTTTGCCTCAAGCTGAGAGGTGGTCACAGAACAGTAGTCGGCGGTATTCAGCACCAGGCAGATAACGTCGACGTACTCCTCCTGCTCCTTGGCGTTACCACCGGCCACGGCCTTATCATCCCTTGGAACCATCGGCTCCAAAATGCGCTTCTCGTACTGGCTGAGATACTTTGAGAAGAGTGACGCCAATCTGACGAGTGGCTCGCCTCTAGTGAGCTTGGCCAGCTGAGATAGGATCTGTCTGTAGGTACGGAACAGGTCGGCGGCAGACTCCAAGACGTTGATCGACTCAGTGGCCAGCACCGTATTGTCATCGTCGCTTGCTGCTGCACCACTGCCAGCATCGTTCTTCTTCTCCTCCATCATGTTCTCACCTTCAGCGATTCCCGACTTCTTGTACATGTTCGACGGGTTCAGGTACTCCATCAGCTTGCGGTCGAGAGCGACACCTTGGTGGTCGATCCAGACGTTCAAGTAAGGCTCGAACACGGTCGAGATCGTCTTGTCGAACGTGTACTTTGTATCGTCGCCAAAGTCAGAGTAGAGCTCGAACTTCTTGTTGAGCCAGTTCTCGAGCTCGAGTGTATCCGAGAGGGCAGCCAGCAGCAGATTGGAGTCGACGCCGCGGTCGCCGTTGAGACGGGTCTCCTTTGCGGTGACCTCTCTGAGGTCCTCCTTGGTGATCTCGCAGAACTTCTGCGTCAAAGTGATCGGCATGTTCCAGTTCTTGGGGAAGTTCTTGGCGTGCTGGCGCTCGAAGTTACCGAGGATCCTTTGGAAGAAGATGAACCGGCGGTTGAGGTTGTCGAGCGAGCCGGCCTCCTCGGAGCTCTTGAAGATCGACGTGAGCTCCTTGAATGCTGAATTGACGTACCAGTTTGTGAGCTTCTGCTTGTAGGCGTCGCCGAGCATGCCGAGGATCTCGCAGGCGTCGACGAGCGTGTCGTTGTCGAGCCTGTCGTCGAGCTCGAGCTCGAAGTCTTTAAAGATTTCATCGATGACCCTGTTTTTCAGCGAGCCAATCTTCTTGTTGAGCTCGTTGATCTCATCGATGCTCTTGTACGTCTGGAAGTGCTGCATCAGCTCGAGCACGACGCTGAGCAGCTGGCGGATCTGGCGGTAGTCGCGGCGCGCAGAATCTGCGGCACCTTCGCCAACGTTGTCCAAGAACCTCTCCAGAGACTCGTAGGCGGTGACCAGCATCTGCAAACGCTTCAGGATAGTCATGGCGAGCGTCAGGTTTCGCTTGCAGTTGTCGAGCTCCTTGATATTGGCCGTCATCAGGTTGATCGTCGTGCCGGTTTCCTCGGCGAGCATCTTGGTGGCGTTGAAGTTGCTCACGAGCTCGTCCAATTGCGACTCCATGCTGCTCAATTCCTGCAGGGGATCGCCGGCCTTGGCAAGCTGCGCGTTGTACTCCTGCTGGTGGCTCTGGACCTGCCGCTCCAACTCCAGCTTGTAACCGTTAGTATACGCCATGAGCTCGTCTATATCTGCGAGCGAGCCGGGATTGCCGAACATCTCGGTGACGTCCTGCAATGGATCGTACCCGGGGTCCTCGATGCCATTAGAATTGTTATCGTGGCCGTCGCTCGACGCTCTAATGAGCTCGTCCCGTAGTGACGGCATGGTCTATTTATGTGGGTGAAATAGGGGAGCTAAGGAAGTCAAAAAGTGAGGGCGGCGAGGGGAGAATTTCTTCTTTAGGCTCACATCTTTTTTTTTTCTCGTCGCACCTGCTGAAAAATTTGGACGGCGGCTTAAAAAAAACCGTGTACCGTAGTTAACACGCCCTTTTTCTTCCTGCCATCATGTCGCTTCAACTTCCATCGGCGCCGAACTCGGCGCTCTTCAAGCAGGGCTACAAGATGCACTCAAACACCGACGGTGCCATCAACAGAAACATCGAGGCCTGCCGCGAGATCTCCAACATGATCTCGACGTCGATCGGCCCCTGCGGTAAGAACAAGATCATCCTGAACCAGCTCGGCAAGATCTTCATCACGAACGACGCGGCGACGATGATCAAGGAGATGGACATCGTGCACCCGGCCGTTAAAGTGCTCGTGATGTACTCGGAGCAGCAGGAGAGCGAGATTGGCGACGGTACGAACTACGTGATTGTGTTTGCCGGCGAGCTCTTGCACCTCGCCGAGAAGCTCGTCGTGCTGGGACTGACGCCCGGCGAGATCAGCCAGGGCTACCGGATGGCCTGCAACTTTGCCCAGGAGGAGATCGACAAGCTCGTCGTGGACAGAGTCGCCGACGTGTACAAGTCGAGCGAGCTGATGAAGATTGTGCGGCCCGTTGTGGCCTCGAAGCAGTGGGGCTGGGAGGACACGATCTCGTCGCTCATCACGGACGCCGTGCTGTACGTGATGCCGAAGACGAACGCGTCGCTGTTCAACGTGGACTCTGTGCGTGTCATCAAGATCATGGGCTCGTCGCTGGCCAGCTCTTTCGTCATCAACGGAATGGTGTTCCCTAGAGAGCCAGAGTCGCAGGTCAAGAAGGTCGAAGGCCCAGCCAAGGTGGTCATCTTCAACACTCCCGTGGACATCTCCGCTAGCGAGACCAAGGGCACCGTTCTGCTGCACAACGCCGAGGAGATGCTGAACTTCAGCAAGGGCGAAGAGGAGGCTCTCGAGAAGAGCATCAAGGAGATCCACGACGCCGGCGTCAGAGTCGTCGTTGCCGGCCAAGGCGTCGGCGAGCTGGCCCTGCACTACCTGGACAAGTATCAGATGCTCGTGCTGAAGGTGCCGTCGAAGTTCGACCTGCGCCGTATCGCCCGTGTGTGCGGCGCCACGCCGCTCGTGCGCCTCGGTGCTCCAATGCCGGAGGAGATGGGTACCGTTGACCTCGTCGAGACGAAGGAGATCGGCTCTGACAAGGTGACCGTGTTCCAGCAGGAGAAGAGCAGCAAGTCGCTGACGTCGACGATCATCCTCAGAGGTGCCACCAAGAGCAAGATGGACGACGTCGAGCGCGCCATCGACGACGGCGTCGCCGCCGTCAAGGACATCCTGAAGGACCCTAGACTCGTTGCCGGTGCCGGTTCTGTCGAGGCCGAGCTCGTCAAGCGCATTACCGACTTTGGCGAGAAGACCCCTGGTCTCATGCAGCTTGGAATCAAGAAGTTTGCCGAGGCCTTTGAGTTCCTCCCTAGAATCCTCTGCGAGACGTCCGGACTCGACGCCTCCTCGGTGCTGCCAAGCCTGTACGCTTCTCACGTGGAGGACGACGAGAAGGCGCTCACCTACGGTATCAACATCGAGGCCGACAGCCCGGCAGACTCCCTGCTGGACGTCAAGCAGGAGGGCGTGCTGGACTCTCTTCTGTGCAAGAAGAACGCCATCAAGCTCGCCACGGAGGCCGTCTGTGCGGTGCTGTCCGTTGACCAGATCATCGTTGCCAAGCGCGCCGGCGGTCCGGCCATGCCTGCCAAGGCCCCACGACCACAAAACTGGGACGTCGCTGACTGAGCGGTAGTATAATATATTAGCTAAGCATCAATACATACCATACCTGCATTTTTCCTGCACAGCGGACAAAGAATAGTTAAGAGTCACAATTCCACCATTTTGTCCTCAAACGGAGTGCGCCGGAGGCCCCCCGGCGGGGGGGCTCCACCTTCCCTCCTCCATAGCCTAGTGGGATAGCGCGTTCAACATATTACACCTGCCGCTGCCGCCCTTGTGCTGCTTGCCGCCGCCGCTTGGAACGTAACGCGCTCGCGTTGTTTTTTTCCCGCGCACCTTTTTTTTTTTCCATGACGGGACGATGAGGGGTACGTGCCGAATTTGGGCCCGCTTTCTGATTTTTCTGATCTGGTTTGTGGGGCGCTCGTTCCATAGAGTAGGGAAGAAAAAACACGGAACCTCCTTTGCAAGTTTCACCCTTCTCTTTCTCCCCAACGTCTGTCTTTTCAGCTCTTGCTCAGTTTAATTTGAATAACGCTCTGCCACCATGCCGGCCTTCTTCAAAAAGAGACACAGCAAGAACAACTCGAAGTCGTCGGCCACGTCGTCCCCGAAGCAGCAGCGGAACGGCACCCCGACCCAGAACCTCTCCTCTTTCAACGTGATCTCCTCCAACATGACCTCTCCTGAGAGCTCGCCGTCCGCGCAGCGCCACGTCCCAACGTCCCCTGACGACGCCTACGTGTCGCAGCCGGCCAGCTACAACAACAATGCAGAGTCCATGACGACCACTCCTGAATTGAGTCAGGGAGCCACGATGCAGAACTCGTCTCAGAACACGCCGGCCAACCAGACACCAGTCAACCAACAGGGGCCACAGGGCTCTCGGGCGCCACTGACGCCCGCCGACCAGACTGGATTCGCTGCCGCCGCCAAGGCTCCGCAGGTGCAGCTCAGAACACCGAACAGCGCCACCAAGGCGGCTTTCAAGCGCATCTCCCAGGACGTTACCCACACTCCGTGGAGACGCAAGAGACTCTACAACTCGCCGTTCCCTCGGTTCTCCCACACTGCCTCGTCAACGACCTCCGACACCGGCGCCACCTACCTGATGGGCGGCCTCTGTGGCAAGAACGTTTCTGGCGACATGTGGGTCATCGAGCCCGTGAAGCAAACCGGCGACGAGGCCGCAGAGACTGGCGCATACCCGTACATCGCATCGCCGATCGACAACTTCGACCGCATGCCGTCGCCGCGTATTGGCCACGCCTGTGTGCTCATCGGCAACGCCTTCATCGTCTTTGCCGGCGACACCGTCACCTCGCTCACCCAGGTGCTCGACAACAAGCTTTACTTCTTCAACATCACCTCCCTCAAGTGGACCGTCACCGCCCCGAAGGGACCTAGACCTGCCGGCCGCTACGGCCACCAGATCTCCGTGCTGAACTTCGAGGTCCCAGAAGAGCCTGGCCACTGGCTCTCTTACCTCTACGTCTTCGGCGGCCAGCTCGAGGACGAGTACTACAGCGACACCTGGAAGTTCGACCTCACCAACTTCCGTAACCCAGACACCCACTGGACCCAGATCGAGGCTCCGGCCAAGGGCTCTGGCTCGTTCGTCCCACCTCCAATCGCTAACCACACTATGACGGCATTCGAGAACAAGCTCTACGCCTACGGTGGTAACGACGGCACGACTACTTACGACGACCTGCTCTGCTTCGACCCGATCAAGGAGTCCTGGACCAAGGCAGAGCTCCACGGTAACCGTCCTCCAGCACTCCAGGACCATGCCTCCACGCTCTACCAGAACCTGCTCTTCATCTTCGGCGGTAAGCTTGCCTCCGGTGAGCCTTCTGACGACATGTATGTCATCGACCTCAGCAACTTCAACTGCTGGAAGATCATTTCCGATCTCGAGTTCGCTCCGTCCGCCCGTTCTGGCCACTCCCTGACCGCCGACATCGTTAACGAGCGCCTTCTTGTCATGGGCGGTGACGTCAGCGACGAGAACTTCGAGGGTGTCTTCGAGCAGCCAAACGAGCTCATTGAGGAGTCCCAGTTCTCCTACCCATCGTCTGTCATCTACGAGTTCGACCTCAGATTGCTGCCAAAGTTCATGGAGAAATCTTCTCGCTCCCACAGATCCAAGACAACGAACGCAGAGACCGTTCCAGTCAAGACAGGTACAGCATCGAAGACGACGGCAACGACTACAGTCAACGACAAGTCCCTGAACGATTCTGACCCGCACATCTCTGAGAGTGCTGTTGCCGGAACTGGGGCCGCCGGAGCTGCTGCCGCCGTTGCTGGCACTGCCGCTGCGGCCACAGCCGCTGCTGGATCGTACAGCAACAACAGCTCTCCTAGAAAGTCCCTTCACACCGTTGGCACTCTCGGCTCCGCTTCGTCTGAAGTCAATGGTACGGACAAGAATGGCCTTCCAAGCATGACTTCTCTTGCAAGCAGCCACGACCAGTACATGGATGCCGGCGAGACAGATGGGGACGTCAACGCCGACGTGGTTGACATTGATGGTAACGACTACAGCAATGCTGCTGCTAGGGAAGCTACGGGTCTCAAGCAAGCCACAGCCATTAAGCTCGATACCTCGAACATTGTCTCGTCGACTCCGAAATCGATCAAGGTTGACAGCAGCCTGCCTGACACCCCAACCGAGGAGCGCAAGTTTAACAACCCACTTCAGACCCCTGTCTCTTCGGAGTTCTCCAGCGACCTGAAGACTCCAGAACGTGCTAGCGAGAGACCTGTCCTACCTAACCAGAACAAGTCGACTCCTTCTGCTACCGTCACGTCTACCACCACTGCCGGTCCACCTGCCACTGACAGCACGCCGGCATCGACATCTTCGTCTCCGAAGATCGGAACCGGCGCTGTCGCTGCCGGTGCCGCCGTTGGTGCCGTTGGTGCCGTCGGTGCTGCCGCTCTTGACTCCTACAAGTCGAAGAACAAGGCTGCCGAGACCACCAAGGGTGTCGATGCTGACCTTGAAGAGACTGGCTATCAGGTTTCCGACAAGGTCTCTAGTGCCAAGATTTCTCTCCCAACCGGTGGAGCCGCCATCGACGTTGGCACCGACGGTACTACCTCCCCCTCGGAGAATACCTACTCTGGAAACCTTTCTGGCAGCCCAGTTCCAGACTCTCCACTCCCTTCGATTCCAACTCAGTCTAAGGGAATTTCGACTTCGACCTCGAAAGACAGATCGTACTCTCCTACCGGTGAGGACGACAAGATCAAGATTGAGAACATGAAGACGATGCTTCACTCGCTGAAGCAGGAGATGAACGACAAGGTCGGACAAGCCAACGACCAGATCGTCCAGTTGGAGAAGGAGAAGGAGGAGGCCTACAGACAGCTCGACGAGTCTAAGCTCCAGTTGCAGAACCACAGTGATAGTTCCAAGAACTACGCCCAGATAGAGAAAGAGAACTCGTCGCTTAAGGCCCAGCTGCAGGAACTGCAGAAGGAGCTCAGTCTTGCCAAGTCTGCTTCTACTGCTGCTCCTAATGAGAAGTCTATCTCTACTGGATCTGCTGTTGCTGGTGGCGCTGCTGCTGGTGCTGTCGGCGCCGGAACCGCTGCTGCTGCACTCTCTACCCGTAATAAGGTTCAGTACGAGAACGAGATTCTGCAATTGAAAAACCAGAACGAGCTGCTCCAGGACAAGCTGGAGAAGACTGGTCCATACATGAAGAGCGAGATTTCGAAGCTTCAAGGCCTGAACGACGTTGTCAAGCAGCAGCAGACTACTATCTCTGAGCTCAAGTCCGAGATCGTTTCTCAGGCTGACCTGCAGAAGGAGATTGTCGACTGGAAGAGCAAGTATGAGCAGTCCCAGGTTGAGCTGAAGAAACTGAAGGCTATTAGCGGCCCCTCTGCAAACGTTGGCTCTGGCTCCGCCGACAAATCGGTCACCGTTGGTGGCACCTCAGCCGACGACTCTGTCACTGTTCTGACCAGCAACGTCGACAAGCTGCTTGGAGACTGGTCTTCCGTCTCTGCTGCTGACCTTGCCAACAAGTCGATTTCGAACGACTCGATGGTGGAGTCCCAGAAGGATGCCACTATCAAGCAGTTGCAGGCTCAGGTTGACGAGCTGGTCAAGGCCAACAACGATGATGAGCAGGCCAAGAAGGAGCTGAGCAGTCAGAATGCCAAGTATCTTGAGTTGGAGAGCACTTACAAGAAGTCTGTGTCGTCTCTAAACAACACTCACAAGGCTCTGACGATGTCTCAGCAGGAGATTGAGAGCCTCCGTGCCCAAAACAAGAAACTCAGCTCCCAGGTGGATGAGCTTAGACTCAGAACGCCAACAACGTCGTCCGACGCCACGATGAGCGGTACCGCTGCCAATGCTACCTCTGGATCGGCCAAGTCTGTGGACGAGGCCGAGATGGATGCTCGCTACGGCTTCAAGATTAGAGACCTCGAGGCAGACCTCTTCATTGCTGCCCAGGAGAGAGACAAGCTTCGCGAGGAGAACAACAGCCTGAAGAAGAAATTGTACACCACCTCCTCCTAATGTCAAAGCCAGTGACACCTCTGTACTATAAAACCAATGTGATGAAAATTTGTAATTGTATATGAAGAGCATCTGCGTGTGGATGCATGTATGTGCGTATGTGCGTAGAAAAGGCGTGTGAATGTGTGTATGTGTGAGTGTGTGTGTTATAGTTCGAGCAGGTCTGGCTCAGTGTCCCACAGATCCGAATCGTCGATCTCTGTGTCTAGTTCGAGAAGCTGCTGCTCTGTGTTGTGGTTTTTCTTGAGATCCATTACCTCGTCTGCAGGGTCCTCGAGAAGAAGGTTGGACTTGACCTCGTTGACAAAAGACCACAGGTGCTGCGAGACGGACTGCATAACGTCCGGTCCATCAGCCAAACGCTTGATGGGCTGGTTGATCTCGCGGCGGCGTTTGTCGAGGTCGCTGTAGGCCTCCTCCCTGAGCCGTTCTTTCTCGTCCAGGATCTCGAGCTTATCGAACTCCTGAGAAATGAGGCTGTCAACGTGCTGCAAGATGTTCATAGGCCGAGACAACCAGGAAGGCGATGGCGATGGCGATGTTTCAGAATGATTAGCTGGCTGGCCATTATTTCGAGCCAGCAAAGGAGGCCTAGATTGCTTATCCAGTGCCATAATAGGCTTCCCAGAAGGCGTGCTAGGACGAGTCCTCACCGTACCACTGTCGCGCAGGATCTTACGGTTTGCCACCTGTTGCTGCTGATGTTGCTGCTGCTGCTGCTGTTCCGTCTGCTGTTGTTGCTTCTGCTGCTCCAGTCTCCAGCGGCGTGCGGACGATCCGGCCTCCTTCCGGGCATTGATCACCAGCTGTCGCTCGATCCTGACCTTCAAGTCCCTGATCTCTCTGTCTAGCAGGCGCTGCCGCTTATTCAGCTCCTTGATAGAATTCTTCGTCTCAAGGATAGCCATCTCCTTGCTAGCCAGCAGCCGGAAGTTGGCCGAGAGCTCGTCGGCAGAGTCGTCGTCCTCGTAGGCAGAGTCGTCGATGTCAGAATCGTCCTTACCCTCGTCGTTATTGTTGTTGCTGATCCGTTCAGGGCACACTGGTTTCCTCACGGGCGAGCCTGGGGTGCTAGCCACACGGGTGCGTGGCTTCTCAAGCTGGGAGCCGAGCTTGTTTGGCGTCGGCGACCTCATGAAGCCCTTGCGGGCGGTTGGCGAGACGGTATTCACAACACTGAATCCGAGCCTGATCCGGGGTGTTTTCGCCTCGGACGGCGAGGCAACCGAGGCCCGGTCGGTCATGCTGAGCGTCTTGAGTTGTTGTCCTGGTGGATCACGGTCCCCTCGAGGGGTCCCCTCTATATCCAGGGTCATAGATGGCGATACGTGTAAAGAAGAAGAGTGAAGGGAAAGAACGGCAGTTAGACTCGAATTTACTGTCTTTTTTTGCTGTATTTACCTTTTCCACCCCTCGTTTTACCGGATTTGGCAGTCCTTGATCTGCGCTCGCCCCAGCCACGCTGCCCCCCCCCCCCCCAAAAAAAAAAAAAAATGGGGCCCCATATTCCCCCTTCCCCTTTCCTCCCCCC
>JADIOY010000038.1:0-32163 GCA_018344475.1 Xiuguozyma silvatica | reverse complement strand
AAAAAAAACAAATCTGTGCACCATTAATCTCCTCTACCTTTCCATCGCCACTATATAGAGGAGAAGGAGATGCAGGCCATTGAAACCAGGAGAGGTCTTGGTTCGAAGGGAGCGAAGAGTGCTCCAGATAGGGATTCCGAACACAGTATAGAAAGCATAACGCCGACGCCATCGTTTGTAGTCAAGACGAAGACGTTTTCAGAGTATCTCGGTTCACCTCCAGGCTCAAAGCTGTTCATCAACGTGTGCACGAGCGACGTTGTGCCTTTACCGACGAGCCCCGACGGCGGTGGCAACACGGAGCAGTTTGAACCGCAGTTGATCTACCCGCTGATCGCGGACGGCCAGTGGGAGATCCCAATTCTGACGTCCCCAGAGGTCAGGGATGGCCACGATAAGAAGGGTGCGCACTGCCTGATCGTCGACTGTCTGATCAACGAGAAGCCGATGCGGTGGTGCATGGCCAACAAGGAGCTCAAGAGTATACTGATTGAGTGGTGCTTTGATGCGGTCGAGTTTAGAGTTGGAGGCGGCTTCGTTATCAACAGAGACGTTGTTGCTCTTCCCAAGAGAAGCTACATGGGCCCGCTGACGGAGATGCAGGTTGACATGTCAGCTATTAAAAACGACGAGCAGGATATCAAGGAGCTCCAGGAAACGTACATTAAGGGAGCCGACGATCCATTGAGCATACTGCATGCGAAGCAGATCGACGAGGACGAGGATGAGTTGCACACACTGACACCAGCGGTGGAGCCTAGAGCCGCACCGAAGCTACTGATCGAGGAGATCAAGGAGATGCAGATCGGCTCTCCGCCAGAGGAGCGGGCTAAGAATCTGAATGTGTCTCCTGCTGCTTCCAAAGATGCATCCAAGGTCGCCTTCACATCCACATTCAAACGACTGTCTCCGCCCGTGGAATCCTACAGGTACCTGCTGACAGTGACCTCGGAGCTGAAGTCCGGCGCTGACTACAGACTCCAGTACGACCGTGCTGAAAAGGAGCTAGTTATCAGTGCCCGAAGCGTGTCTTCCCAAAAAGTGCAGCTGGCCCTCCCACGGGATGCAGGAGACCAGTTTGCAGTGTATTATTTGAAGCCCGAGAGGGCAGTGTATATATTTGTTAAATAGACATACCATTTTCCTGGCAGAGTTGTCGGAGGTCGTCTGCATGGTAGAAGCAAGCGGCACCACCGTCTGTCAGAACTGCAAAGAGCCACCCCTTTGAAGTCTCTGACCATGGTTCCGTCTGCAGGTTGACTACACGTCCCTGCTCCCGTAATGGAAGGTTCACCTCTAGATCGATCACACCAGGGAGTTCAAGGTGGCTCCGCTTAACTTTGTAGAGCTTTCCTTGGCCCGACGCGTCAAGCTGAATCGCCCACGATCCACTAGCTCTCGTTAGTAACATGTCTTCGTAGCCTGGAATGTTTTGTGCGAACCAGAGTTCGTCTGCCGATGGATCATACATCGGGAATCCAGAAACGGGGACCCAGCCTCCCCGAGGAGTCAGCCTTTCGTTTCCCACGATGAACTGCCTGCACAGATCATATCCAACGGCAATGAACTCGTTTCGATTCGTCGCGACAAGTTCACGAATCAGTTTCTGAGTCCAGTAACAACTCTGTCTTAACTCACCATCTTCAAGCCAATGCATTATGAGACATGTCTTTTTGCTTTTGCTTTTGCTGACTGTAATGATTCTTTCAGCACGATCGGCACCTAGCGAGACTCTGATCTTTTTCAAAACACGCAGTCCACGGAGATCAAGGTCGTATAGAGTCTTTTTCAAGTCAATATCAACGAAGCGAATCTTGTCCTTGCATGCAGCGACCAGTATCTTGGCAGTCGGATTGTGCAGCAGTTCGATGGTAGATATTCCGAACGCAAACACTGTTGTCTCGCACTTTGGCACAAAGGGCGCCTTGAACCTTTTGAGGCATCGGCTACCACATTGAGCAACACCGTCCTCACCATCGGTGAAAATAGAGGTGGCATTTTTCAAGAGTGGTTGGTGAGCCTGACTAAACGAAGCGTCTTTCGGGTCGTACGTAAAGATCACCGTGTCACACCCATTGTATCCGAAAAAACTGTTCGATTGGGGGATCTTGACGAGCTGGGCAACGTCAATGTCTGTCTCAAACGTTGCAGCGAGGGTGAAAGTGTTGTCTTCTCCACGCTCCAGAATGTTCAGTGTTCTATTCATGCAACACACAGCAACGAATTTTTCATCCAGCTGCAGGTTGGCAGTAGGCTGTGCATCCGACAGCTCAGCGGGCATTGTCACCAAGACAGGAAGGCGCTTCCTAGGTGGAGGGACATCGTCTGTGGGCAGAAGTTCACCTGTAGACATGTCACAAATGTACTGGACAGAGATTCCGCTAAGATCAACGGCATATGCCACATTCGGCGCCTTATATCCGCGGAGTTCAATGTCAGTACTGAGCTTCACACTAGACTCAATGTTGATTCTGAGAAAGGCCGATCTCACGATAGTGGATGCATAGTCGTCTCCGAGAAGGGTGATTGCATTAGAGTCGTCTGCAATCCGTTGCTTGATCCTGCAGGAAGTGGTAGTCAACCCCTTTGAGAATCCGTTTCGATCGATGCATCCCAACCATGAGAACTGGTTTAAATCAAGTCTGAATATGCAGACAGGTCCGGAGCCTAAAGTGATGAATACATTCTGTCGCATCGCCACCAATGAGACGGCGCGCTGGAGATACTTCAGCTCGTTGACAGTCGAATGCTCTTTCAGTTCAATCTTGTGATAGGAGTGGTTGTACAGGCTGACGACGAGCTTGCTCGGAGAGCGGAAGTGAGCTATGGCACTAACTGGCGAGCTGACTGCCCAGCGCCACGGTTCTCCAGATAAGAGAGGAACATAGACCACAGAATTTGTGGTGCCGATAGCCAATCCAACCGTCCTGCGGGTATTGAGCAGGCAAACTGTTGTGACAGCACCTTCCCTTGCATCGAGAGTATACAGGTCGCGGTAACTGGGTGCAGAGGAACCCGAGTTCCAGTTCAGCTCCTGAACAACCGAATCGCCTTGGCCATTGCGACAGACGATGTATCCCTGTGTATCAGAGCGCATTACAGGACCCGACAACAACGTAACCGTGTTTTCAGTGATGTGGGTGGCCTGGTCACCCACCAACGAGTAGAGTTGTAAACTTCCATCAACATTGAACGGGATAGGCTGTTTCAGTGGCCAGCCTAATAGTGGCTGGCCGATCGATTCTGGGACCTGACAATCGATTTTAAACGTCTCTGTCTGGTGATCAGTGTACACAAGAGCTAAGAATACTTTCGATGGGGACATATAGGCCAGCCGAGCGATCTTGCTCGTCTCAACGGAGGCTTTGATGAGTCCGTTTCTGTCGAAGAGGTCGATCCGGGTTCCATCGGTAAGCGGCCATACTATAGTCACCCTACTCTTCGTATTAAACACAGCCAGAGGTGCTCCAGCCGGGCTGACCCTCCTGGGATGCAGCACTGGATGAGTGCACATGGCAAAATGACAAAAAGTTGATGAGGTAAGAGATTTAAGATAATGTGAAGCTGGGGGGGATCAAAAGATGCGAGAGCTGGGGAGATGGGATTGTCGATAGTTATATAAATGTGGATAGCATGCAGTCGTGGACATTACACATAACTTGTAGGTCCCTCGGCTGGACTGTAAGGCATAAGAGCACGAGCAGGATGCAGAAAATCAGCTCACCCTAAAAGTTGATATGGATGCCTATGATTATAAATATACAGAGTGGCAGGGGACACAGCGACAGGGTGTCAGAGCGACAGGGTGTCAGAGCGACAGGGTGTCAGAGCGACAGGGTGTCAGAAAGACGGGGACAATCTTCACGCACCGTTTACGTGTAGATCTGGTTCGGGTCGGCGGAGTCGTTTCCCCTGCCGATGCGGAAGTTGATTCCAGCGTTGCGGAGCAATCCGTTGAGCTTGTCGATGGCCTGCGTGATGAGGAAGCGGAGAACGTTGACGGACTTCTTGACCTCCTTGTCGGCAGCGCTGTCGCTGTTGAGGTCGTTGCGACTGAGCGGGAGTGCGGAGTCGTTGGCGCTGACGGAAATGAAGAGTGCGAACGGCACGAGCCAGACGCAGATGCCGAAGAAGGACGCGATCTCTGCGAACGACGGGTAGTGGGGCATCTTGAAGTTGCTGTCAAGGCGCTCGTCGAGGTCGGGCACGTAAGGGTTGTTGAAGTAGCGGAACCAAAGGTAGTGGTTGAGCAGCGCCAGTATACACGTCGAGATGAAGATCGGACCCGTCAGGTTGACGTTCGGGAACGTCTTGAGGTTGAGGCTGTAGACAAAGTAGGAGAACAGCGTGAACAGTGTCAGCATCCAAGGGAAGCCATCGAACAGGCAGAGCAGCACGAGCAGCACGCTGAGCACCTGGATGGTCCTCGTGAGGAAGCGCCGCGTGAACTCGATGTTCTCGTCGATGATCTCCGAGGCGTAGTATAGGCCGGCAGCGACACTGAGTGTGATGCAGATGAAGCCGAAGACGGTTCCGACGATGGCCAGGAGCTGAAGGAACATGCTAGATTAGCAATTGGTGGAAGAAGCGGGCGTGTCTTAATAGAAGGTGAGAGGGTGTTCTATTTTTTTTCACCCCACACTAAAGTAAGGCCAGTAAGGCCAGTAAGACACCAAGTAAGAAACGCCAAGTTGAGGCTGTGCAAGTGCGGTGCTGTTTGTCGTCGGTTTTTCGCGCGGCCTGGCCGGCCCCCCGTGCTGGCGCCGCTGCTCGAGTGAAAAATTTCTCCTCTGCTAGTGCTACTCTCTTCATCAACTATAACAGTCGATGAGGAGAGGTTCTGATCCTAAAAGCGGCAGTCGAGCGGTTGCAGCTGCTCTGCTTGCAGTGCAGTTGTTCTCGTGACGCTGCTGCCTTCCTTTTAGGGGGATATGTGGAGAGTACCACGACCCGCATCACCACACAATATTATAGTGGTATACAGTCTGAGGCTGTACTAGTTGGTCAGTAGCAGTAGTACGTAATTATAGTCGTAAGAAAACGTAGGTGCGCCTATGTGCCTCGTTCCGATCATTGGGCTTACGGCCTGTCCAAGCCAGTAGGTCCTGCCCCTTGCTCTTCTCCTGCTGCCCCTCCCCCAACCCGGTCTCGGCCTCACGTCCCAATCGGGAAATCTAAGTGTGTGCGAGATCGACCGGTATCTCAACCCCCCCCCCCCCACCCCCCCCAAAAATGCTACATGAAATGCGCACATTCCCCGCAAAACCCGCCATACCGCTTGCTCAATTATGGCACTTCCAGCACTCAATTCGACGCGTTAACCACGGTTTACGGCGCCGAACTCCGGAAAACGCGTGAGCCAGCCCAGAGAGCGGAACGACCTCGCACTTGGTCCCTTCGATCCTCCCAGCTTCGCCGGTATCCTCGCCGGCACCGGTCCAATCGCTCCCGAATAGTTATCGGATCACTCTCGGATCTGTTGCTACTCGATCATTGAGGCTGTGCTGACCCCTCACTGTCTAGCAACATCAGATGCTCGAACACTCACTCCCAACCTCTTCCCCTCCTCACACTCTCCCAGGGGGGTCTCGCTCTTTCTCTTACATCCCTGCACCATAAACACACGTCGGCCGTTATCGGTCCTACATCTTCCGGGCTGTGACCCCCCTGGATTAACGGAGCTGGTCTCCGCGCCCGCACTTTCGACTGCGTTTTCCCCTGCTACCCACACATTGTTGCTGCTGCCATGCTCCCTCGTATAGCCAGCCTGTGTGTGGGTCTAATCGGACGGAACCTACGGGACCTAGCGGATTAGATGCTCTGCCGATACTGCCTGGTTTCCAACAAATTACTGCCAATTAAGCCCTCCTTGGCTCAACAGGCCGACCGATATCTCGTATCCCTACCACTGGTCTGTCTCCTCTACCCTCGCAATGTCTTACAAGTCGTAGATGACCCTGACCCTCCAGGTCAAATATCTGGTGGCTGCCTGCCTCTGCCACAGTAGTTTTCCCCCACCAGTCCCTTTTTCCCCTACCCTCCTATTTTTGGCTGTGCATTCTTTGCCCCGATGGCGTAACAGAACACTCGCTCACTGTGACTGAGGCAAGGAAAAAAAACACAACCGGAGAGAATTTTTTTTTTTTTTTCAATCACTTCGGAGTAATCGGACCCACCTGAATCCTTGCTCATACAGCACCTCTTTCCAAGGTTTCTGATATAAGAACACCTACCCCGCCGACCTTAGTGATCGCTTTCCTCTCTTTATCGTTGGAAGTTCAAGGAGATCTAATCAGGTATAATATCTACTGGTTAGTCATAGCATAGCGCCTATACCCTCTCCCCTTGTTTTAACCGACCTTTCTAGAAAAGAGAGCTCCACCACAAGTCGCTCACCACAATATATGGACAACATTTGGAACCAGTCTTACCTCGTTAACACGGACTCACCCTTCGGTGGTAACGCACCTAACTACACCACCAACTACCCAATGACCTTGAAAGACCTCGAGTCATCCTCGTCGTCTGTTTCCTCCGGTTCTGCGACCCCGAGAAACTCGCAAACCAGCCTCTTTAACTCCAACATGTCCGAGGTCTCGCAGCGCGACAGCGAGCAGCTCGACATGATGTCGCTCATTCCTAACCTCTGGAACGACAACCAGTCTAGCCGTGCCATGCAGGCTCCCTTCGCTCCGCAGCTCCCCCAGTGCCCTCCAGCACGCCAGACGAGCTACACTAGCGCCAAGGCCAGCATCTCCTCGCTCTTGTCGGCCCAAACAGCCGTGCAGCCTCAGGCCTCGCAGGGCGCCAACGTGTTCGGCGCTTCTACTCAGCAGCAGCTCAACGGCGGTTGGGGCTCTTCCAGCGTCACCACGAGCACCTGCTCGTCCCCGCTCCAGGAGCCAGTCGGACAGCTCGCCGACGAGTACGGCCTCTACAATACGCCGCTCGCCTCGCCTACGCGCCCTCACTACGCCTCGCTCACTGAGGAGAACCTGAGCATGCTCTCGCCGAACTCGATCGTCTCGGCTAACACCAACTCGCCGCTCGGCAGCGTGCACTCCCACGACCACGACCACGACCACTGCCATAGCGAACAGTGCTGCCACAGCCACAGCCACAGCAGCGTTCACGAACTCGGCCAGCACATCGATGAGGACAGCAGCAACAGCAGCAGCAGCAGCAGCAGCAGCAGTATCAGCAGCAGCCGCAATGGCAACAACAGCAAGCACGGTAGAAAGCAGGGCAAGTCTCGGACGCGCAAGTCGGGCAACGCTCAGTGCCAGTCTACCAAGAAGCGCGACAACAACCTCTACAAGACCGAGATGTGCGTCCAGTTTCAACGCCATGGATACTGTCCATACGGATCCAAGTGCCAGTTTGCTCACGGAAGGGACGAGCTCAAGGAGATCAAGCGGTCCGACAACTGGAAGACCAAGCCCTGCATCAACTGGATGCGCACCGGTACCTGCCGCTACGGCAAGCGCTGCTGCTTCAAACACGGTGACGAGGACAACGGCAGTCTCCTGGTCAACGAGCCTCCTCCGGCCACGGTCATGAAGAAGATCTCTATGAAGCTCTCTCAGAAGGGTTACTACAGCTCTTCTTCTAACTAAGCTCCACGCAACTTGCTTACGCACACACACACACACACACACACACAACATATCATCACATCTTTGCTTCATATTTATCTTTGCACACAGAGAGGGGAAGGTGGTTTTTACTCTCCTTGAAGGCAGCTTGCAATTGCTGCCTCGTTCATATACCTTCCTCTCTCCTCATTTCTATTCTCTAGGTTTTAAAACGGTGGTTATTATCTCAAAAATCAAAGTAGCTCAGATCACACTAAGTATGAATTCCCCCGCTTAAATTTCCGTTTCCAGCCATTCCATTTTCTGGCCCACTATGAGTGACTTTCAGAGGAAGCTGTTCCAGGACCGGCTGGCCAAAGTCGAAGCCCAGATGGGATTTGATGCCGACAATGAGGAGTCTGAAGACTCTGTTGGTGAATTGGCACCTCTTCCAAAGTTCAAGAGGGCTCCGAGGGCACCTCCAGTGCCACGGAAGTCTCTTGCGGATCTCGATGCCGAGTATAAGGCCAAGCTGCCCAATTGGGACCAGTACTTTGATACCAACGACATCTACCGGGAACCTGCTAGTGGTTACTGCTTCCAGACGTACTACAAGGAACCCAAGCTGGAGGAGGACGTTGTTGCAGACGTTCCGAACAACCCGGTGGTGTTCATCGGGCACCACGGTGCCGGATCGACCGGTCTTACATTTGCCAAGCTGGCCGACTCGGTGGCCCGGCAGTCGACACTCCAGAAGTACGAGACAGCGCCTGGACTGTTCACGTTCGACATGCGTGGACATGCTGACACGGCACTACTGAACGACGACGAGGCTGCCAACGCCGACCTGTCGATCGGCCAGATCTGCAGTGACTTCGTCTTCGTTCTAGAACAGTTCGTCAAGCGGCACTTCAGCCAGGGCCAGAAGCCTGACCTGTTCCTTATTGGCCACTCGCTTGGTGGCGCCGTCCTCACTAAGCTTGTCTGGGAGCAGCAGCAGGCACGGAAGCAGGGCCAGATGGGACCTTTCCCTGAGGAGATCGCATCGCTGATCAAGGGACTGGTTATGGTCGATATTGTGGAAGACACCGCCGTGGAGGCACTCGGGTCGATGAAGAGCTACCTTCGAGGTGTGCCAAGTCAGTTTAGAACGCTGAAGGATGCAGTCGACTGGCATACGCAGTCCGGCCTGTTAAACAACTCAAAAAGCGCCGAGCTGTCCGTGCCCGCACTTGTTCACAAGGTGGGCAACGGATACCAGTGGGTTACAGACTTGGCGAAGAGCTCTCGCTACTGGGATGACTGGTTCACGGGGCTCTCGCTACACTTCACACAGATTACAAACGCCATCTCGAAGATGCTCATCCTGGTCAACAACGACTACCTCGATAAGAACCTGATGATTGGACAGATGCAAGGAAAGTACCAGCTGCTGGTGTTCCACAACCAGCAACTTCAAGCCAAAAATACCCTCACGACGGCTACGCATCTCGTGAATTCGCAGGATGCTACGAGTCTGGGACATTTCGTGCACGAGGATATCCCTGACCGTGTCGCTATTAGCCTGCTCGAGTTCGTCGAGCGCAACGACTGCGACGCCCTGAAGCGTAACCTGCCGGCGAACGATCCGAAGGCTGCACAGATGGAGTTGCTGAGCAAGCTGAACGCAAAATGGGGGGTTAAGAAGTGATTATTTGTATTTTGGATAGATAGTCAAAGTCATAAAAACAATAAAATCAGTCAACGGTCATCGTGTCTATCTTCTCGTCGGTCTCGAGCTTCTGGAGCACCTCGTCGATCTTATGTCTGGCCCAAGGGTATCTCGGGTTGATCAGGAACGGTCTTAGATCGAACCGGTGGTCATCTGGAGAGTATGCCTCGGCGTGGTACGATGGAGTAGACACGGTCTGCTTGTGTCTGTTGATCGCATAGTAGAAGAAGAAGTCCTCGACCTTGGCGGCCGTCTCCTTCGGCGTCTTCTGGCCACGCCAGGTGTGCAGAAGCTTGACGAACATCGAGTACGGACCGCACTTCTCGATCTTCCTCAGTCTTCCGAGAGTACTCAGCTCCTTGTAGGTGAAGCCCATGTCGGCCTCGTCCGTCTGGACGTGCTTGTCTGTGATAGGCTCGAGCTCGGCAGTTGGTGGAGCGTCCACAAACTCCTGGAGAATAGGCATCTCGAAGTTCGTGGTAGCCCACTGGATGTAGCTGATCAGGTCGGTCTTGGAGATCGAGCCGATCGGGTTGATGTCGGCAGAGGAGCAGTCATACTTGGTGAGGTATCCGCGAAGCTGCTCGTCGACGTTAGCACTGCCGAGGACAAGCAGACCTCCGACGTTTCTACCTCTAGTCCATGGCAGAAGCTGGGCGAAAAGGTAGGCAAGGACCATTCTAAGGCGGGCCTGGATGTTCTGCAGGGCGAGGTTCTCGATATTGGAGCCGCCAAACACTTTGTAGATCGGCTTCTTTCCCGTGGCCACCTCAAAGACGCTCACGACAGAGGAGACGATCGAATCCATGTTGAGGTCGACGTGGTACGAGCCGATCTTCTCTGCGAGCTCCTTGGACCGCTGCCTTGTCTCCTTCGAGGAGTTCTTGGTGCCCATGTAACAACTGTAAAAGATCTTGGAGGCGAGTTCCTGTGGGGTCTCTGGGACCCAGTCGTCGCCCATGCCAGCGACGGCGCGTGCATCCTTGATGACCTGGTTGTTGCCATCGGCACAGGCCTTAACGACCAGTCTGCACATCGAGTGGACGATGACAGCCGTGGCACACGAGTCGATACCACCAGAGAGCGGCAGGAAGAATCCGGCGCCGTGGCATCTTCTCACGTAGTCCCAGAGCCAGCAGGCAGGGCCGTAGGCGATCTCCTCCTCTGGGACATAGTAGCGGATTTCCTGAGGCTTGGCAGGCTCCAAGTTGAGGTCGAAGTTGAGGTCCTCTGGAGAAAGCACGACGGGAACGTGCACGCGCTGGTACACTGGAGAGACCCTGCTCTGGAGGCCGTGCGAGATCAGAGACTTGTAAGCCCTGACGTCCTCGAGGTCAATTGTGGCCGATATGACGTCGACGTCATCGAGAGAGAACTGCTCGCCTTGGGCGACGACGTTACCGTTGACGACGATCAGGGCGCAGCCGTCGTAGTAGAGGCGGTCGCCGTCGCAGCCCTTCTGGTTGGAGTAGAGGTAGACGCCACCGCACTTTCTGGTGGCCTCTGTGATCAGTTCGAGTCTCGTATTCAGCTTGCGGAGCTCGTGGTGGGATCCAGAGGAGTTGGTGAAGATCTCGATTCCGTCCAGAGCCATGTCGATGTGCGGAGCCTGCGGAGTGAACATCTCCTCGCAGGTCTCGGCGCCGATCACAGTGTCCAGCGTGGAGATTACGGCGTCGCCAAACTCGACTTCCGTCTGGCCGCAGATCTTCTGGATGTTTCTTGGCAGCACAAACCTCTCGACGTACCGGCTCTTCAGCCACGGAGTGAAGTACCGCATCTCCCTGTAGTTACCGTCGTTGGCCAGGAACAGCTTCGGTCTGATCATCAGGATCTTGCCGTCGTACGACAGCACCCGGCAGTTGTACCGCCTGTTCTTGTGAATAACAGGCATTCCAATGTCCAGCAGCATGCCGAACGTCGACTCGTCGGCGATGATCGTCGCGTACATCTCCCAAGAGTGCAGGTAGACATCGTTCTCAAGGAAATGATCGAGGCAGCCGTAGCCAGGAACCTCCAATTCGGGGCCGACTCGTAGAGTGGCGCCCCTCTCTTTGGCCAGATGGATCGACTCAAGGATCCTGTCCCTGTTTCCTTCAAAATCCAGGGCCCACTGGTTCAGCGAACAGGTTGCAACGGTGATGTAGTGCGGCATTAGTTCGGTTTAAATACTGGGGTAAATACTGAGATGGAGACCCTCACACTCTTTTTTATATATATATATTTTATTATGCGGCCGTACCGATGGCCGGCTGATAAGGGATTTAGTTAGTTGGGTGGTTCATTACAATTATACAAATGTGCTTTACTCCTTGCCCTTGCGAAGAGACATCACGCGGCGGCCCATGGCTCCAACAGCAGACATGATCGGCGTCGAGCTACGCGACTCGGAGTCGGTAGGCGTCGATGGCGCTGAATCTGGCGTCGACGGCTCTTCGAGGTTAGTAATCAGAGGGGCAGGTGAGTTCTTCCGAATAGTAGACGGCCTGCGAATGTCGCTCGGGCTGACGCTGCCGCTGGCTGTGTTGGGAGAGATCAGGCCGGATGTCACCAGGTAAGGAGTCGACATTCCGTTGGCTGGGCTACTGCCGTTGTCCATCCGAGGAGCGGTGGCAGTAGTCGGCGTCGTCGCCACCGAGCCCGGCTGACTCTTCTGGTTCTTCTCAGCGGCAGTCGAGTCGCTGCCGAGCGTGGCAGAGGTGGCCTGTGTGATCTTCGTAGTGTCTGCACTGTCGGTTCCGCTCGTTCCCGTAGAGTGCGAGAGTACATCCGAGTCGCCCGCGCTGCTGGCCAGGTTGACCTTGGCACGCTCGGACTCGGCGTTGACGCGGGCCTCCTGGAGAAGCTCCTGGGCGCGCTGCAGTGGGATCGTCGGCGTCACACACGACGATATCACAGGAACGGTCTCGTCGAGCTCGATTGTGGCCTTCATCAGTGCAGACATCCATCTCCTCATCTCGTCCATGCTGTCGACGGCAAAGTAGTGCACCTTCTGCTGCGTGAAAGTCAGGCCCTTGCGGGAGCCTGGAGCAGGTGGCACCAGCTTGAAACAGTAGCGGCCGAAACCGGCACTGGCAGCGTAGACGGCAGACAACTTGTCCTCGGCATCGTTGGCGGCAACGACACGGTGGGACGTAATATCGATCAGGCCCTTCTCTCTAACGTCCTTCTCGGAGCCAAAGTATGCCAGCCTCGTCTTGTTCAGAGTGAAGAATCTCTGCTTCCAAGAGCCAACGGCGAGATTTCCCCTCTTGAACATCCAGCCCGCCATATCGGCCTGCTTGGCTGCCTCCATTGGCGTAATATCTCTGATACCTTCCTGGAAGGCCGAAGTCTGGGACTTCGAAGTGGCACGGTGGCCCGTCAGAGATCTAAAAGCAGCCGTGGCAGACATGATACGCTTGCCAGTGTCTCTGGTCTTTGGGCTCGTCGTCGTCGTCGTCGTCTCTCTATTGGAGAAGGCGCGACGCGAAGGAGAGATCGGTCTTTGCTTCTGCTGTTGCGGTTGCTGCGGCTGCGGCTGCGGCTGCGACTGCTGCTGAGCCATCGAGCGCTCGCGGCGAGGTGGATTTGGCGGCGCCTGTTCTGTAGGCGAAGTCGGCGTGGTTGGCGTGCTGCTTTCACGATACTCCTCTGGCTGTGGTGGCAGGGATGGAGTGGCAGCAGTTGGTGGTCTTGAGGTAGCGGCAGCCCCCTGGCCGGCACTCTCGTCAGTCGACGAGCACTTGCGGTGGATCGAGACGGAGTCTGCTGGGTTCTTGACGATCTGAGAGATATCAGACGCGTTCCGCTGGTGGCGGCCTGACTGGGCGTAGGAGAACGAAGTGTTGGTCCTCGATGCAGCAGCAGGCTCGTACACGGACGACGTCTGTCCCAGGGAGATGTCGCGGGAGTGTCCGAGATTAGCGGCCTTGTCTGGGCTGCCCGTACGGCTGCGGGTGTTCGATTTGCTGAGACCCAAGCTGAGGCTGTCGCTGCGGCTCTGGCTGGTGCTGACGCGGTCGTTGGTATTTTGCTCATCGTCGTCGCTCCCAGTGGTCTGCAGCTGCACCGCGTCGGATTCGTTCAACTTCGTCGGGTCCAAAGTGCGCGGACTCGTAGAATCGCGATTAGGGCTGCTGTAGTTACTGAACAGCTGGTCGGCGATCGGGCTGGCCACACTTGGTGGCTTTGGAGCAGCACGCGGTGACTCGAACATTCCGACGCCACCGGGAACATCGCTAGAGAGGTCTGGCGTCTTCAGGTCAGGAGACTGCAATTGCTGCGACAGACTTGGAGACTGCCGTGGTTGCTGCTGCTGCCGTGGTTGCTGCTGCTGCTGCTGCTGTTGTTGTTGTTGTTGTTGTCTTGGGTATTGCTGTGTGATCGGCGAGCGGAGCTCTGGCGTGGTCGACTTGAAGGAGTGAATATCGTCCATGGACTGAGACCGCTTGCGAGCGTGGTGTCTGTAGGAGGCCGCGTTGGCAGCTGCCGGGCTCGACGGCATCTGGCTGGTTGGCGACTGCGGGGCCCTGCGCGGCTTGTTGCGAGCCGCAAGGCGCAGCTCCTCGATCTCCTTGTACATCTCGAACCGCGTACCGAACGAGGAGATGTCGAGCTCCTTGAGGTAGGCGAGCTCCATCTGGAGCAGGATCGAGCCAGAGATCTTGTGGCGGGCAAACTGTCCGGCAGAGTCCATGTCGTAACCGAGGCTCAGGAACCACTCGGTGACCTGCTCGGGGCTCCAGGATTCGACCTCGGCCGGATCGAGCGCACCGTCGCAGTTAGCACCGCCCACAGCGCCGTTAGTGCCGCGCTGCTGCGTGTCGTCGTCCTGCAATTCCTCCAAGGCCCTGTCGATATCATCCATCGTGCGATGAACCGACGTGTACGTCTGGGACGTTGGCGTGGCAGTCGATCCGACGCCCCGGCTGTCGCTGAGCATCGGTGACGGCGTCGAGCTCACATTCGCGTGCAGGTAGCTTCCCTGAGGCATCGGTGGCGTCTCGGGCACCTCATCGAGCGGCACGCGAGGTCCAGAGCTGTCCGATGCGCCAGTCGCGCTGCCTGCGGCGGTCTGACCGGCAGCGGTGCGTCCTTGTGGCGTGAGTCTCCGGGACCGCGATCTCAGCATGGCCGGACGCGTCGCGTCGCCCGCGGCAGCGCCGGCCGGGTTCTCCACGAGCTTCGTGAACACCTTGGGGTAGAGACCCACTTTATCGGTGTTGAGGTTTTTTCCCATGTACCAGCCGTCGCCGAACTCGCTGTCGTCGCTGATGAGCTCGACCGTTTCGCCCTTGCTGATCGTGAGCTCGTCACCGAGGCGGGCATTGAAGTCCTTGATGACGCGGTATAAAGGCGCAGAAAGTTCCCCACTGTCTGTCATGGCCTTTAGTTAGTGGTGTAGGTGAGGGTTTCAGGGGTAGTTTGAGGGGGGGGAAAAAATAAGCTGCAAGGAAAAGGAAAGTGCAAAAAGAGAAAAGTTATCGTCGGTGAAATTCGGCGGGGATGCCGAGCCAGCGCGGCCCGCGCGACCAGCGCGACCAGCGCGACCAGCGCGACCAGCGCGTGTCAGAAGGGAGGGGAAGACAATAGTGTTTGTGTGGTACATTTTACAGTGGCACAGGCATTGTGATCTGCGGTGGGATTTTCGGCCGGCCTGGGGGGCCTGGGATTGCTGTTGGTTTTTCTATTACTATACTAGCTCTCAAAGTTTACATAGTACATCTGGTCCTGGTTGAAGGTGCGGCGGCGTTCTGGGTGGCCGATGACTTCGTCGTAGGATGGGAGGTGGTCGTCCGTGAGTGGGACGGTACCGATGGCGTTTTGAGGGTTGGTAGGAAGTGGAGGTGGCTTGCGCTTGGCCCGCAGGTTCGCCTTGTGTAGCTCCGTTCTTGAGGCATAGGCGCCGATGGCTGGGTCCTGCACGACGGGCTCCATTCCGCTCATGATCTGCACGTCGCTTGTGAGTGTCACCAGGACACCCTTCTCGGAGTCCTCGTAGTCCGAGAAGCCGCACGTGATCTCGAGCTGGTAGCGTCTCTCTAGGTTGCAAGTCTTGAAGCTGGGTGGGGTCGTCTCGGGCACGATCGCCTTCTTGTACAGTTTTTTCGGGATCGGCAGCTCGTACATCCGCTCGCCGACGACCTCGTACGGCTTCGATTTCTTGCTGTAGGCCATGTCGAGCAACTCCAAGAGGCCATCCTGCTCAAGCAGCGTCGACTTGTTCGTGGCACGCTTTCTATACGAGGAGACGTAAACGTCAGTAATCTCGACGAGGTCGATCTTGAGGTACCGCAGGTAGACGTTGCCAAGGCCGGAGCTGATCCCGTTGAACATCTGGAACTGCTCCGGCCTGTTCCGCGTCAGCAGGTAGAGCTGGTAGTTTGGTGTCCGCGCCGGGATGATGAACGCGGGGCACCGGTGACGCATCTCAAAGAAGAGCCGGAGGGTGATCGGCTCGACTCTTGGGGTCGGGAAGTTCGTCTCGGACTGGGATCGAACGGGCGGCCGGGTCTTTGGCAGTGGAGCCGACAGTTGCTGCTGCTGCTGCTGCTGCTGTTGCTGCTGCTGTTGCCGCCGTTGCTGCTGCTGTAGCTCTAGCGGGTTTTGCTGCTGCTGTGGCGGTGGAGTGTCAAACGAGGCAACGCTGCCGTTCCGGCTGCTGCTTCTGCTGGCGCTGCGGCTCTGGCTGCTACCCACGCTGACAGCCCTGCTGCCAGTGCCTGGGACGGGAGAGCCCGGTACCTGCGATGATGCGGCCTGCGACGACTGCGACTGGAAGAACTTGAGGAAGCTCGAAGTACTCTGGGAGCGTGGCGACGAGCGGGCCGGCGGCGGCGGCGTCGAACTCGAATTCGAGTTCGACGAGAGCTTTTGAGGCTGAGCTGGCACGCTCATCCGGCGGACTGGAGGTGCCCGGCGCTTCTCAACGACACCGATGATCTCCGGGTACTTGTTCTTGAAGGCGAACTCGCGCCGGGTGTAGGACTGCTTCTCGTTCTCTAGGAGGACGCCGGACTCGTCGATCGGCAGGAAGACGAGTGGCTCGAACGCTGTGGCGCTCGAAGTGGTGCCGTGCTGGTCGACTCTGACGGCCGTCGCCTTGATGAAGTAGCGGATGCGGGCGAGGTCACCCATGCCGCTGAACGAAGGTGGCAGCTTGTTGACGACGTGGATGTGGCCCGGCTGCTCAGAGGTGCCGTCCGAGTTGAAGCTGGCGCTGCCAGTGCACCGGTTTTGGAGCGGTATACGAAACTGGAAGGGCAGCTTGAACCGTCCGGGCGGCAGCCATGTGCGGCCGTTGTGGATGTACTTCGAGGTCTGGCCAGATGGCAGCACCGTCTTGGCGTTGTACAGCAGGCGGTGGACCTCCTGGGAGGGCTTCTTCTTGTCCGGGTGGTGCTTGTCTATAGGAATGTCCATGACGGTCTTGCTGAGGCCCTCGAGGGTGACCTGGATCGTGCTGAAGCAGGTCGTCATGTGCACCTTGAGCACCACCGAGCCATCGACGACGTCATAGTTCGACCAGACGCCGTCGGTGGCCGTCTGGTCGATGAAAATCTCCATGTCACAGCAGGAGACCATGCTGATAAGGAAGGGGGAGGTGCTGAGGGGGTGGTTGGTTGGGGTGTTAGGGGGTGTTAGGGGACTGGAAAGCTAGGGAAAGGGGCCCAATGGCAGTGCGGAAGGCTGTCTGCCGATTTATCAGGAAGTGGAGGGCAACGGTGTGGCCTGGGTCTGCTGTGTGGGGCCCGAACTAGTCGCTCTCTAATCTAGATTAGAGATAGATTATTTGTCACTAAATGCGGCTCGAATTGCGGGGCACTTTTCGGGAGGAACTTTTCGGGGGGGCTGATTTTTTTCAGCGAACGAGCGAACTGGAAGTGTGCACGGGCGGAGAATAATACAACAAGCGACGAACTAGTCGAAGAAAAAAAAAACACTACAATGATCATCGGCAGCGGCATTAATAAAAAAAAATGATGGTATTATGCCTGCACCCACTGTGGGACTCGAACCCACAATCTTTTGATTAGAAGTCAAACGCGTTAACCAATTACGCTAAGCGGGCATCACCGAATATTTTGGAGTGGAGTCAGGTGGTGAGTGAAGGGAAAGGGGAAGGGTGAAAGGACTAAATGTTGTGTGGCAGGTGGCACAAGATGTTTTCCGGTTAGAGGGGTGTTAAAATGTACTATATACGTTGTTTAGTATCATTTATTGCACTTTATCTTGCAAGATTTCACTCTTTCAGAAACAATCCCAGAAGTATATTCAACTGATACTACTGACTATCCCAAAATGGTAAGAAAAAATAGGATCTGTGAAAAAAAAACAGGATTTAGGTGAAGCAAGGTACATGGTCTGTGAATTGTGGTTGCAGTGACGGTGATGTGTCCATTAAAATATACATATAGATCTCTAGGCTACTCTTTGTCCTCCTTGGAGTAGTTCAGGGCGGCTGGCTTGAAAGCGTGCACCAGCTCGGGCGTCTTGCCGGCGGACGAGTAGCGCGGCGACGGCGTGAAGATGTTCACGTAGTCGCTCATGCTGAAGCCGGCACCGGGGGTCTTGGCGCCCTTGGCGACGAGCTTGTTGTTAGGGGTGGCCGGGGCATGGAACTTGGACGTGCCGGAGCCGGCTCCTGGAGTGCCCAGTAGCGACTGCAGCGACTGCATCGTGGAAGCGTTAGGGGTGTTGCCGTGAATCGAGGGGACCATGAGCCCGGAGGGGGTCGAGAACGGCAGCGGCAGAACGCTGCCTCTAGGCGGCGTCGAGTCGAGACCGAACGTCGGCGTGCTCGAGAACTGCATCGAAGGACCGGCCTTCGGCGTAGATGGGATGTTGGCCTGACCAGCCTCCTTGGTGGTTCTGGCCGGGGAGTTCGACAGGTACAGCAGGAGGTCGGCGCCCTCCTCGTTGTCGGCGGCGTAGCGTGCGCCGTGCTTCTTGCTGCCGGACTTGCCGGCCTTCTTCTTGTCTGGGCTTGGCGTCTTGACGAGGCTCGTGCTGTCGAGCGTGGCATACTGGTTCGTAGGGGTCTTTGGAGACTGGACTGGGGCGCTCGACGGCTGCTGCTGCGCACGCAGCTGAGACTGTGCCTGCGCCTGCGCCTGCGCCTGTGCCTGTGCCTGTGCACTCACGCTGTCGTCGATCGACGAGCGCTGCTTGTGCAGCTGTGAGGACGGCAGCGACTGCGGCGTCTGTAGCATGCCCATTCCGGCGCTCACCGTGCCGTCGTTGGCGGTGCGCTGCGACGAGGCTGGGCTCGTGTAGAATGGCGACGACGGCAGGTTGCCGCTGGAGCCGTGCGCCCGGTGCTTCTTGACGGGCGACTGGTACTCGGCGTCGTCTGCTGCCACGAGGCGGGAGGTGCCGTCGCGACCCTCGTCAGACCGTCTTTTCATCGGCGTGATCGGGAACTCTGCAACCGCACCGGCGCCTCCTTTCTTGGAGGCGGCAGCCACAATGGCCTCGCCGTCCTCGACGTCGCGCGGGCGGTCCAGCTTGCCCTGCGACTCTCTGACGCGACGGCCGGCTTTGAACAGCTTCGACTTCAACTGACGGGTCAGCTTGGCGATCTCGGCCCGCTTGAGGATCCGCTCGGCGATCACGTCCTCCTGGTTCTGTTTGCTGACTTGCATGGGCGACTGGTGTATGCTGTGTGGAGGTTTTGTTGCTACGTCCTCTTCAAAAGGCTGTGGGTCTAGAGGAGAGGGGTGGTGCTTAAAGGGGAAGCTCGTTTTTCTCTGCCTACTTCTCAGCCTTTTTCTACATTTTTTCCCTCTCCTTTGGAGACAGACGCCAAAAAAAAAACTAATTAACCCTTTTCGGAAATATAATTAGGGGGCAGGAAGCCCCCTTCGAAGAGAAGGATGGGTAAGATGTGAGTGGGAGACAGCGCTGTAGAGTACTAGAGGAAGGCCGACGGCCGTTGACGTTGGTTCATGAGTTAACATGAAGTCTGACCAAAGGCCTCTGTCTGGTTCCTAAATAACGCGTCATTCATGGCAGAGCTCGTAGATACATTCCTAGATTCATTCCTAGATTCATTCCTAGATTTACACTCTAGCACTAGCTTCTCTAACTTTTCACTAACATTTCACGAGCATTCACCAATTCTTGTGGGTTTTTTTTTACTCCCAACTTTCACTAACTTTTTACTCACAGTAACTCTCACTAGATTATTATTACTCACAGTAACTTCTCACTAGCTTAACTCACAGCAACTTTTCACTAACTTTTCACCAACTTTTCAGTAGATTTGGCGGGGCAAAAATTTTACTGCCCACCATTAACCAAAGCAGTATGTCCGATCCATGGAACACCATAGCGGAGCAGCTGGACCTGCTCGAAGAGACGTCTTCCAGCACGGCCCAGGTCTCTGCACTGACCAAGATCGATGCTGCCCTCGCCACCCCTGAGGCCAAGCAGACCCTCTCCTCCAAGCATGTGGACCAGATCCTGCTCAATGTGACCCGGAGTTTCGAGAGGTGCCCATTCCACGACAAGCAGGCGCAGCTCGTCCAGAAGTGCTTCGGAGAGCTGCTCGCTGCCGACTACAGTGAAAACTCTAAAAAGCTCGGCAACTTCATCGCCAAAACGGGCGCCCAACCAAGGGCTTCCGCCGACGAGATCGCACTTCTCCAGTGGATCCACCAGCTCGCCCAGGCCGCCGCCGAGCACGACGACAGGCCCGCCATCAAGGGGCTGATTGCCTCGCTCGTCACCATCAGCGGTAACCTGGCCGACCAGGTCGGCTCCCTCGAGAAACAGAACCGCCACCACTCCCGCGCACTCCGCAAGAGCTTCCTGCTCGCCAGACAGACCTACAAGGACATCCTCAAATTGCAACCAGACTGGGCCGCCGACGTTGTCGCTGCCGTCTCCGACAGCAAGCTGCCAGTGGCCGGAATTGCTAGCAACCTCGGATCTGCCGCCGCTGCCGTCGACGCCGCAAAACTCGACGCCGCCGCCGTCTCGGATTTCTTCGTCAAGACCTGCCTCGTGCCCAAGATCTCCATCCCGGCCCCGGCACTCAAGGAGTTCGCCAGCGGATTCGTCGCCAAGCACCTTCAGGCCAAACAGTTTGAAGACGTGCTTCTTCCAGGACTCCAGAAGGGAGGCCTCAGAAACTCTGAACTCACCTTCGCCGACGGCACTCCCGCCGTCTTTGCTGCCCTCCAGAACTTCGACGCCGTCACTTCCGTCGTCGCCAGCAAGTTCTTTGCTCCTCTTCTGAACGCACTCAAGTCCTCCAAGGAGACTGTCAGAGCCGGTGGGTTTGAGTCCCTCAAACAGCTAGCAACCAAGCACTCGGCTACCCAGGATGACTCCACCTCGAAGCTCGTCGACGAGCTCCTCAAGATCCTCAAGTCGCTCTCCGCCACCTCCGTCGAGCAGAAGTCTTACATCGCCAACATCTTTGACACCATCCCGCTGCTCAAGGGCTCCGTGTCAACCGTTAATGCCAAGGTCATCGCTGGCCTCCTTGCCGCTTCTGCCAGAGACACCAACGAGGCCTCACTCGGAACCACCCTCCGGACCCTCTATAGATTCTACGTCTTTTCCGGCGAGGCCGACACCAAGGTCGTCGACGCTACCAAAAGAGGCCTCCAGGAAAAGAAGCAGAACTTGAGAGCCGCTTGGGCTTGCTCTCTCGGCTACACCGTCCAGGACAGCGCAGCAGATGCCTCCAGCATCGCCTTCACTGCAGACCTCCTCCCACTTCTCGTCAAGATCTTCGAGGAGTGTTCAAAGTCGCCATTGCCTAGTATCAACAACAAACTCATCTCCGGAGGTTATGCTGCCATCTACGTTGCTTCAAAGGCATCCGCCGAATCCGACTTCGAGTCGGCTATCGTGGAAAAGGCCATCTCTTTTGAGGACTCTCCATCGATGCTCGTCGACTTGAAGCTGGTCGAGAAGCTCACAAACGAAGAGGAACAGCACTGGTGGGTCTCTGCCCTCTACGCTGTCGCTCCGTTCGCTCCAGTCTCTCTAGACCTCGGTTACTCTTTCCTCTACTCCTGTGCTTCCCACAAGATGCTGGGCCAGCCCCACATCCTCTCATACCGTTCTCTCAACGCATCTGCCAGACAGAACCAGAGATCCATCTCTGAGTCCTGCGTCAACGCCATTAATGCCTACATCAACCGTCCTACAGGCTCCGACCTCGACCTTGACCTCGACCCTCACTATCTTTATGCATTCATCATGACTTTCACGGAACCATTCGATGGCCAAGACAAGGCCGTTCTTGAACAGACTCTCATCCAGCTCCTGGTACCATGCCACCACAAAGACTTCAGTCACATCCCAGAGGGTTGGATCGGTATTTGCCAGGCGGTTGGTGTCGACCCAGGTGCTCTTGCCTCGACTCATGCCGATGAGATCGTCACAATCTTGAATGAGCAACTTCTCCTTGCATCCAACGATGACGTTACCAACGCTGCTTGCGAGGCTGTCTCTACAGTCTCGTTCATTGCCCCAACCACCATCGTTCCAAAGCTGACCGAGTCCATTAATGATGACCTCAGTAAGGTCAAGACCCTCGACGTCGATGACCAGAAGCTTGCCATCTGGAAGGGAGTCGACGGAGAGCTGGTGTTTGATCCACTGGAGAAGACCAAGTCGAAACAGCTTGACAAGAACACCAAGGATTACCAGACTCTCAAGTGGGAGCAGGACGTCAGAAAGGAGATTGCCTCCAAGAACAAGTCTTCTAGAAAGCTTTCCAAGGAGGAACAGCAGCAGTGTGACGAGCAGCTGAAGAAGGAGACACTGATCCGTCAGTCGATAACCGCTGACTACAAGTCTCTCAAGAGGGGTCTCGAGACCATCATCTCGCTCTCTAACGAGGCCGCCAAGGTCGACAACAACGCCAGTGTGTGGTACCCAGTTGCAGTCTCGAAGATCCTAGAACTGCTCAACTCCGAGAGCGCCAAGAAGCTTATCGGAGAGTTGGCAACCGAGTGCTTCCTCACAATGTCGCGTGTTCTGAAGGTCACCGGCCTGACTGGAACTTCCACCATGGACTGGATCGGCGCCTCTACCCTTAGACTCCATGGCATTGAGTCCATCCCTGTGATGTACAAGTCGAAAGACATCAAGGAGGTCGTTTACTCTCAGCTCTTCAGTTTGAAGGTTTCTTCCGACAAGACTGGCTTCGATTCCTTGACACTCATGTACATTCTTCCACTTCTTATTACAGTGATCGAGAATGGTCGGAACTACCTCAACAAGAACCACAAGCGGAAGCGTGTCTCTGGTGCCGACGATTACAACGACGAGTCCCAAGAGGAGGAGCTGCTGGCTCTCTCCCTTTCGATTATTGCATCGAACAATGAGGCCTTTGAAGATGAGAGCATTCCTAGATCGGCCCTCCTGGACAATCTGATTGCTCTCATGGCCGTTCCATCCAAGGCCAAGCTTGCTAAGGAGACGTTCACCTCTCTTTGCCAGAGTATCGCTGTCAACGTCTCGAACGAAGACCTCGACACCCTCTTCAAGGGTGTGCTGGATGCCTCTCCATTCGTCCGTACTGCCGTTCTCGAGTCTCTCGACAGAGAGTTCGAGTTGTCCGACCTCTTGTTTAACGAGGAAATATGGATCGCCCGGTTCGATGAAGTGCCCGCTAATAGCGAGCTCGCTTCCACCATCTGGGAGGAGAGCAAGTTCGAGCTGGATAGTACTGTTCCAGACAAGCTTCTTCCCTTCCTTGGCGCCAAGACCGACCCTATCAGAATTGCATCTGCTAAAGCCCTCGCTGCAGCTACCAAGACCTTGGATGACAGCTCTGTGCTAAGCGCAACTGTTGACCACCTGCTTGACCACTACAGAGAGAAGTCGAAGCCTCCTGCACCGAAGAAGGATGCATTCGGCCTTGACATCGCCGATAGCAACCAAGAGGACTCCTGGGAAGAGCGCAGTGGTGTTGCTCACACCTTGAAGTACATGGCCCCACAGTTCACTGAAAGTGAACAGGTCGAGAAAGTGTTCAAGTTCCTCGTTGAGGAAAAGGCACTTGCCGACAAGTCCCCACAGGTTCGTCACGAGCTGCAGTCTGCTGGTATGACCATCATCGATGAGCACGGAAAGAGTAACGTCGAGTTCCTGATCAAGATTTTCGAGTCCGGCCTTTCTTCGAAGAGTGGCGATCCTGATATTGATGATCGTCTTAAGGAGAGCACTATTGTGCTGTACGGTAACCTCGCTCACCACCTTGACGAAGGTGATTCTAGAGTCGATGGAATCGTTACACGCTTGCTTGCTGCCCTCGACACACCATCGGAGGACGTGCAGTTTGCCGTTTCTGAGGTTATTGCACCATTGACCCACTTCATCGAAGACAACCTTGCCGACTACTACGACAAGCTCTTCACAAAACTCTTCACTGGTAAGAAGTTTGCCCAGAGAAGAGGTGCTGCATACGGTATTGCTGGTCTCACGAAGGGTGTCGGCCTTAAGGCACTCCCTGAGTATGATATCTTGAGAAACCTGGAAGAGGCTTCCGACGACAAGTCTGATCCGAAGAAGAGAGAAGGTGTTATTTTCGCCATCGAATGTCTTTCTCAATCGCTTGGAGCTCTGTTTGAGCCTTACGTTCTGGAGCTGCTTCCGATTGTGCTCAAGAGTTTCGGTGATGCCGCACCAGAGGTCCGTGAGGCCACTGGATACGCTGCCAAGGAGATTATGAAGAACACCACTTCTTACGGTATCAAGAAGCTCATTCCAATGGCTATTGAGAACCTGGATGATACTGCTTGGAGAGCCAAGAAGGGATCCGTCGAACTTCTCGGTTCGATGGCCTTCCTTGACCCTGCACAGCTCTCGTCTTCCCTTCCGAAGATTGTTCCAGAGATTGTTGGTGTTCTGAACGACTCCCACAAGGAGGTCAGAAAGGCCGCTGACAAGTCACTGAACCAGTTCGGTGAGGTCATCCGTAACCCTGAGATTCAGGAGGTTGTTCCAACACTCCTCAAGGCTATTGGTGACCCAACCAAGTACACCGATGCCGCTCTTGACGGTCTTATCAACACCCAGTTTGTGCATTACATCGACGGTCCATCGATGGCCCTCATTATTCATGTCATTGACAGAGGTATGCACGATCGTTCGGCCTCCACAAAGAAGAAGGCCTGCCAGATTGTCGGTAACATGTCGATTCTTGTTGACCCTAAGGACCTCGACCCATATCTGCCTAAACTCGTTGGACAGCTCCAGGAATCTATTGTGGACCCTGTTCCGCAGACCAGATCGACCGCGTCGCGTGCCCTGGGTTCGCTTGTTGAAAGACTCGGCGAGGAGAAATTCCCTGCACTTATCCCAACACTTCTCAGTGCTCTTCAAGATCAGTCCAGACCAGGAGACAGAATGGGTTCTGCTCAGGGACTCGCCGAGATTATCAGAGGTATTGGTCTCGAGAAGCTCGACGAAATGCTGCCAGATGTTTTGGCCGCAACGAGATCTTCCCAGGCCCATGTCCGCGCCGGTTTCCTGCCTATGCTGATCTTCCTTCCTGCTTGCTTCGGAACTCAGTACGCCCCATACTTGTCCCAGTCGATCCCTCCAATTTTGAATGGTTTGGCTGACTCTGATGACGATATCAGAGACACTGCACTGAAGGCCGGTCGCTTGATTGTCAACAACTATGCCAACAAAGCTATCGATCTCCTCCTTCCAGAGCTTGAGAAAGGTATGTCCGATGACAACGGTCGTATTAGACTCTCCTCTGTTGAGCTTACTGGTGAACTCCTGTTCAAGATCAGTGGTATCACTGGTAATCAGGCACTTTCGGAGGACCCAGCAATGCTTAGTGGTGTCACAAACACCTTCAACGAGATTCTGGGAGAAGACAAACGGAACCAGGTCCTCGCGTCGCTCTTCATCTGCCGTTCGGACACTGCTGGTGGTGTCAGAGTGGGATCTACCAACATTTGGAAGGCCCTGGTGGCCAACACTCCAAAAACTGTCAAGGAGATCCTGCCAACTCTCACACAGCTTATCGTGCGCCGCCTGGCGTCGCCTAACGACGAGCAGAGATCCATTGCAGCTTCTGCTCTTGGTGACATGGTGAAGCGTGTTGGAGGTAATGCCCTTACTCAGCTTCTTCCAACTCTGGAGGAGGCCCTTGTCTCGAGCGACTCGGATGCCAAACAAGGTATCTGCATTGCTTTGCGCGAGCTTATCGAGTCCAGTTCCCCTGAAGTTGTTATTGAGCACCAGGACAGTCTTGTCAAGGTCATCCGCTCTGCTCTTACAGATGCCAACCCTAGTGTTAGAGAGGCTGCTGCTCAGGCATTCGATGTCCTGCAGAGTTCTATTGGTAACGCTGCTGTCGACGAAGTTATTCCTCAGCTTCTGGAGAAGCTGAACGATGGTGAGCAATCGGATGATGCCCTGTCGGCCCTTCAAGAGATTATGTCCAAGAAGGCAGATGTCATCTTCCCAATCCTGATCCCAACTTTGTTGAAACCGCCTATCAATGCCAAGGCCCTCAGTTCGTTGGCAGAGGTTGCTGGTCCAGCTCTGTTCAGAAAGCTGACTACGATCTTCAGCTCGATTGTCAATGCCATCTTAGATGGTGGCGACCGCGAGGAGCTCCTTTCCGCACTCTCGTCGGTCGTGCTTTCTGTTGACTCTGACGAGGGATGCCACCCACTGATGCAGGAGATTCTCGCTCTTATGAGAAATGAGAACCACGACAAGATTGCTATTGCATTCGAGCTTTTGCCAGACTTCTTCAAGAACTCTACACTTGACTACTCTGTCTATACCCAGGACCTTGTTACCCAGTGTATTCTGGCCCTCGACGATGACGATAAAACAGTTGCCAAGAATGCCCTCGATGCCCTTACGACTCTCGTTTCTAAGCAGTCGAAGGCTTCCCTTGGCCAGTTGGTTGCTCCAGCCGAGCAGACTTTGCACATGGTCGGACAAGATGGCGAGGAGATGTATGCATTCTCTCTTCCAAGAGGTCCAAACTCCTTGCTTCCTATCTTCCTGCACGGCTTGATGTATGGCGACAAGGAGCAAAAGGAGCTTTCCGCCGATGCCATCTCGTACATCGTTGACCGCACTCCAGCCGCTGGCTTGAGATCATTTGTCACTCTGATTGTTGGTCCACTGATCAGAGTCATCGGTGAGCGTGTTCCAAGTGATGTCAAGAGTGCCATTCTCATGGCCCTTAACAAGCTGTTTGCCAAGATCCCACAGTTCCTGCGGCCATTCATTCCACAGTTGCAGAGAACTTTCATCAAGTCTCTTAGTGACAACTCCAACGAGGTCCTTAGAAACCGCGCCGCCAAGGCCCTTGGTACCCTTATTGAGTACCAGCCAAGAGTTGATCCTCTTGTTACGGAACTTCTGTCGAGCGCTAAGACTGTTGGCCCAGACAACGTCAAGATCCAGACTTCTATCTTGAAGGCACTTCTGGAGGTTGTTAACAAGGTTGGAACCAAGCTTAACGAGTCCTCTAAGAACGGAGTGATGACTCTCGTTGAGGAGGAGGTCTTTAAGTCTGACGTTGGCGAGGACACGGTTGTTTCCTATGCTCGTCTTATCGGTGCTCTCTCCAAGATCTTGAGCGACGATGAGGCTGTTCGGATGCTGAGAGAGAAGGTCCTTGCTGCAGACATGTCTGACAACAATTCTTCCAGATTTGCCGTCCTTGTGTTGAACGCATTCCTCAAAGATTCGCCTGAGACCATCTTCAACAATGGACTTCTCGACGAGATCAGCGAATTCATCAACAATGCCTCGAATTCTGCATCTTCATATGTCAGCGACAATGGCACCATTGCTGCAGGAAAGCTTTTGCTCTCTCTGGACAAGTTGGATGACACGGAGCAGTACGAGGCTGACATCAAATCGATGGTTGAGCAACTCGCCTTCTCGGCATTGAAACCAAACTCCAACTCTATTGACACCAGACGTCTTTCCCTCGTGGTGCTGAGAACAGTTTCCCGTTACCAGTACGAGGTTGCCATCAGACCATACCTGGATATCCTCGTTCCATCAGTCTTTGCCTGTGTTCGCGATTCTATCATTCCGATCAAGCTTGCCGCAGAGAAGTCGTTCCTGGCAATTCTCAACCTCGTCAACGAGGATGACAATGCCACTTTCAACGCTTGGGTTGCCGCCAACAAAGGTAACACCACCCTCGAGACGGCTGCCCACACAAAGGTCCAGATGAGATCGATTACGGAGTATGTCAAGAGAGTGGCCTCCAGACTGGCCGCCTCTGAGCGCGAGAGAATTTCTGCTGGTGGTGACCAGGAGGCTATGTTCTCAGACCAGTTTGAGGACGAGAGAGAGATTTGGGCTATTGGAGGTGTTGACTTGTCCAAGGAATAGGGAATTAGAAGCATGTTTCATGGCACAGCTAGAGCGTGTTATTTAAGATGATGATTAATATAAAAAACAATACCTATTTTAGATGGAGCCACTGCGCTTGTTCTTTCTGTCCTTGTGCTTCTGGCAGACATGACGAAGGTATCCTGCAAAACGCTGCTGGTCAGTGCCGTGGCTCTTTTTTGGAGAGAGCTTGATAACCTCATCACAGCCAATGTAAGGGCAGCGGACGCATTCGACCTCACGCTTAGCACCATTCTTCTTGAGCTCAAGACCATAGCAGTGGTTCACGGGGTCCTCCACTGGCCGGCCAGTGGTGAAGACACCGTGGTAATTCATGAGGTGGATGGAATACTGTGAGGTGTTCATGTCGTGGAAGAGGAGGTCTGTGTTTTGAGACACACAGAATGGACAGAGACCTTCACGTGGAGCAATACCTCTGGCACGCTCGCGCTTGAGAGGCTCGTCGGACTTGAGGTAGCGGAAGACCCTTGGAGAGTAGATCGACTCAACCCTATCGTTAGCCTCGTAGTTGTAGCTGCCCTCTGGCTGGCAGCAACCGACGAGGAAGTGGTCCAAAGAGTAGCCGTTGAGGTATCTGAAGCTATTCATGGAAGGGAGAGCTGGCGGGAGCTTGCTTGTGTGGTGGGTGATGACGACCTTGTTGCGCTGGCAAGGACGTCTGCTCACTGGGGAAGCAGAACGTGCCCGTGGACGAACGATGGACTTCGAGTTATACCTCGATCTCTTGGCAATCGTCTTCATAGTTGGACGCTCCTCGAAGATAGGGATCTCAGGAGAGGTCTCGTTGCTAGAAAAGATCTTGTTGATGTCCAGAGTAGGGCCGTTCGGATCGATTTGGTCGAACAGAAACTGGGATGAGAGATCGAGAATGCTGAGGTCGATCTCGTCTTTTGGAGCATGCTCGTCGATGGGCTCCCCGGAGAGAGCCAAGTCGAAGTCAAAGAAGTTGTCCAGATCGAACTCCAAAGAGTCCTGAGAGGTAAAGGAGGTGCTAGGGTTAGAAAGGATTTCCATAGTGGATAGTAAGTAGTTTGATTTGGGGAGGGAAAGTAAAGATTAGGGACGGGTCGAATGTATACCGCAAGGATTTCCGGATTCGGTTAGACCAGGGATCTCCAAAAATTGATCCAGAATTGATCTCGCAGATAGACCGTTCTGTATTTACGGACTAGCGGGCCGGACTAGCGGGTCATTTACGAATGTGTAGCATTACAATATATCCAAACAGAACCTTTGGAAAAATGTGCGCGTATGTAATGTATGTGTGTGTGTGTGTGTGTGTGTGTGCGTGTGTGTGTGCGTATGTGTGTGAACGTGAAAGAGATGCAAAGCACACGGTTAGGCAGCCACTCCACCCTCCTTGAGCCTGAGCTCGATACCGTCCAACAGTTCCTTGTCGATATCCTCGATCGGCAGGTCGCAAATGTTGGAGATCAGCTTCTTGTACAAGTACATCTTCGCCTGGGTTTTCTTCTCATCTTTGTGCAAGCCTTCCTTAGTCTCAGCGGAGTCCAATGGCATGACGCTTCCAGCGCCAACAATCGACTCGACCTTGCCGTTGATGAGTTTGCGGCGAGCAATCTGGTTCAAGGTAAGCTGAATAGCCAGACTGAGAGCGTCGCTACCTTCGGCGTCGCTCTTGGCGTCCTCTGATTTTTCGATCTCGCCTTCCTCGTCTTTGACCAGCTTGGCAACCTCCAAAGCCTGCGAACGCTCGTAGCTGTTGAAGAGCTGGTTGCCTCTCTGTGAGGCAGTCTGCTTTGTAGTTGCAATCTGGTTGTTGAGGAAGTCTGGCAGCTTGCTCATATCATCACCGATGCTGTTCAAAAGGGTGTTCAGCTCGACCTTTTCAGAGTCCTTGTTAAAGACGCTCTTGAGGAGTGCCGAGGACCTCTTATCCAACAGTTCGATCTCAGAGTTCAGCTTTTTGATCGTGTTCAAATTGTGTGTAGCTTCCTCGGCTTTTGCTCCCATCTCGTCCTCGATCGACTCGTCGAGATTCGTCAAAAGCTGTGACAGCTTCTTCTTGAAGTCGAGGAGAGTGGTCGAGGAAGAACCGGTGTGGAGGGACTGTGGGGTGCGAACAGGGATCTCGGTGACCGGGTATGACTTCGTCGGCGTGGAGGCGATTAGGTCCTTCTTGGATAGGACACGGTTCTCACGTGCCTCCTTGGCCATCACGGACTCGTCAAAGATGTTCTCCTTGTTTTCAGAGACATCGAGCGAAGTCTCGTGTGGAGTCTGCAAGAGCAGGGAGGTCTCCTTAGCGGTCGAGTCAGACATCGACGAGAAGGATGGCTGCATCGCAAGGTTTGGAGTAGAAGCAGCCTCTACACCGGAGGCGGAGGCGGTGCTACCGCCGTTGACAGCAACACCACCATTGCCAGCAAGATCAGCCTGGGCAAGCGATGGACCATCGTTATGAGGCAACATGGAAGGCTCAGCCAGTGGAGTAGAGACCGGGGTGTCGGCCTTAAATCCAAGGTCGTTCTGAACGTTCTCAGGAAGACTCGAGACGTCCCCACCGTAACGGATCAGCTCCTTGAGCAAGTCGTAGGAGCCACTCTGGAGGGCAATGTGCAACACGTTGTTCCTCTCGTTGTCAACGTGGTTGATGAGAATCTTGATGAGGTTCTTCGAGCGACCCTTGTGAGACGAGGCCTTCTCGGCCTCGTGCTGCTGCTGCTGGATGTAGTAGATGATCTCCTTGAGGTAGTAGGTGAGGCTGTCCCTCTTGGAGGGTTCGACGAAGAGCTCTGCGACGTAGTGCAATGGGGTCCTGCCCTTTGCGTCCGGGACGATCAGGCACTGTCTCAGCATGTGCAGGATCGATGGGAAGTTCTTTGTGTCGAAGGAGTTGCTGAAGTGGATCAGCTTGGAGAGACAGTTCATGCCGGAACTGCTTGGGATGAGCGGGTTGGCGTTCTTAGATATGAGCAGCTCGACGATGCTTGGGAGGGCGAGGGCAGACGCCCAGTGGAGCGGCGTGTGTCCCTCGAAGTCGATCGGCCTGTTGATGTCGAGGTCGGCGGGTGGGTTGTACAGGAATTCTGGGACGGCCTCGCCCTCGTTGCTGAAGAAGTTGAGAAGTCTCTCGGTGTAGTAGTCGTAGTCGTCAGCAAGGCCGTCAATCTCTGGCGGCTGCATGAGGTGGGGCTGGGACTGTGGGGTAGGGAGCTGGGCGGCGGCGGCGAAGTATGTTGAGGAGGACGGCTGTCTCTGATGGGTCGAATTGATCTGCTGGGACTGCTGGACAGACTGCTGGACAGACTGCTGGACCTGTACTTGCTGTACTTGCTGCTGCTGCTGCTGCTGCTGGGCCTGCTGCTGCTGGGCCTGGGCGAACTGCATCTGGAGCAGCTGCTGCTTGCCGTGGGAGCTGTCGCTGACGATCGAACCCTCAGAAGTGCTGCGTGCGAACTGGTAGTCGTCGGCAGCGTCTGCGACCTGGCCATACGCAGGGAGGTAGCCCTGGTGGTCGGTCGGCAGGTAACTCTGGGAGGACTGCTGGTAGTAGCCGCCCGCAGAAATGGCGGAAGCGGATCCTCCACCGACGGAGCCGGCGACGACGGTGCCAGCACCGTTGTGGAGCGCCGAGCCCTGCTGTGGGAGCTGCTGGTTCTGTTGGTAGCCGAAGCCCTGGATACCGGCCTGCTGTTGGGCCTGCTGCTGGGACTGCTGCTGGGACTGCTGCTGGGACTGCTGCTGTCTGAGCATCATGTTGTAAGTGGAGTGGTCAGTCGCGTCAGCTCCGGTGGTTGAATTTGCGCCAAACATGCCAAACGTCGGCGGCATACCCTTCTGGGAGAGGTCAGTTGCGACCATGAACGGCTGCTGCTGGTGCTGCGGGGCGTGCTGAGCAGCGGCCTGTGCGGAGGACTGGGCTGCCTGGAGCTCTCGCTGCTTCTGGAGCTCGAGCAGCTCCTGCTTGGACTTGCGGCCGCGCTTCTTGCGGGGCTGGCCCGAGGCGCCCATGCCGTTGGCACCGCCGGTCTGAGAGGAACGCTTTCGGGAGCTCTTGCCCTTGGTCTTGCGCTCGACGGGCCCGTCGACGGCCGGGTCGTAGTAGAGCACCTTGGCCTTCTGGCGGTCGACGCCATGGGCCTGTGCGAGCTTGCGTGCAAAGTCGAGCGGGACCCAGGTGCCTTGGAACCGGCCAAAGCCACCTTGGATCTTGCGGTGCTCGAACTGGTGGACCTCCTTCTCGAGGAGCCTCGTGCGCTGAGCCTTGCCGTACCCGGCTATCTTGAGAATCTGGGTGGCATTGACCCAGTTGTCGTCGCAGCGACGCATCAGCGGGATGTTGTCGTGGGTGCTCTCAAACACCTCGACCTGCGAGTAGTTCGCTATGTAGATGCCCTCCATGCGTGTAGTTGTAGCGGAATTGGGTGTTGCAGAGGTCGTGCCAGGCGTCTCTGTCTGTCGTAAAGGGGGCAGAGATCGTTTTCGGCGGGCAGAATTTTTCTTCGCATCGGGCTGTTGCCTAATCGGGGAAATTACTTCTGGGTGGGCAGTGCT